>CAWUFW010004644.1:1302500-1320000 GCA_963921515.1 Calotriton arnoldi
GGAATCTGACTATATGGTTGCCCCCACTTTTTTTTTATGGTGTTTTGCTGGTTTATGACTTAGACTGGGGCCCTGAATAGCAGGATCCCAGCCCAACTATCTGCTTTCTCTGTAAAAAGGTTTCCATGTGCCTTAGGCACATCTCTGATTGGAATCTGGAGTGCCCTTATAAGTCCCTAGTATATGGTATACTATGTACCCAGGGCATAGGTGCCTCAGAGGCCTACCAGGGGCTGCAGCATGTATTGTGCCACCCCTGGAAGGCCATCCAAACTGACACCACAGGTCTGCTACTGCAGCCTGGGTAAGGTGGTGCATGCACCCCTTACTGTGATATGGGTTACCTATATCACTATATACATACACACACATATAAACCTATAAGTCACTCCTATGGCAGGCCTTATCAATCCTGAAGGCAGAGTGCGTGGTTCCTATGTGAGAGGGTGCCCCTGCATGAGCAGGACCCCTCTGCAGCTTTCGGAGACCCTTCTCTGATGCTGTTTGTAGTGCAGCCTGACCATATACTCTTAAGCGCATTATAACCTCGCGTTAAATGCTAACTTTGGAATGGCTGCACCGAAACATGTCGTGTTTGGTGTCAAACATCTTGGAATACTACCCCCCGCCAATTCTGGTGGCGGGGGTAGCATTCCACCCTTCTAGAGGGAGAGACATGTTAACCCTGGCCTGGCCGGTAACTTCTTTCTAAAGCCCTGGCATCACAAAATGGATGCTGCTGCCACAGACACAAGTCTGGCCTCCTGCTGCTGGATGAAACTCCGACAGGGGAGGCCTTGACAATAGGTTTCCTGTCCCAGGGAGGTGTGACCACCTCCCCAGACAGGATAGTGTGTATTGGGGCTGGGCGGGAGCACTTTCGGGTGCATTGAAGTCCTGCACTGGGGGCACACTTGGTGTCCCTGTGCATACCCCAGTTCAAACCGGATCAGGGGCTTGCAGCCCCTGCTTTGGCGCGAACTGGACAAAGGGAAAGGGTGTAGCCACCCCTCTGCCCTGACCCACCCATAGGTGGGGCCACAGAGTAGTCCAACCCCTAAACTTAGTATAAGTATAGGAACCCAGTCCTTAGGACTTTAGATTATCCCTGGACGAAACTCTGACACTGAATCCTGGACCTTCGACGCTCTACTCAAGACTAGAGGACAGAAGAATCTCCCTTGGGGTCAAGGAGTGACTCCCTGCTTGGCAGGCACCAAAGAAGCAATTGTCCGGTCTGCATCGCCTAAGCTCCCGTCGGACGCCGAAGTCTTTGCATCACCAGAGGTGGATTTCCAGACTTCCCCGAGGCTGCCCTGAGTCCCCAGCAAAGCTGAGGCCCGTAGCTGTCGTGGGTAACGTGGAACCGTGACCCCTGGACACCGCACGCATTTGCTAGTGCATCCTCTTCTGGGTCTCCCACGAAGTCATGCTTTGGGCTCCGAGTAGCCCTAGCCTCCAGCACCAACTGCACCGAAGATCACTGGCCTCCACTCCACGAGTGTCCTGTGAGCCAGCTCCCCGTGCACCGTCTTGAGGCTCCTTTGCAGTCGCTAGCCCGTTGGCTAGTAGCCCTTCACGAAGGCCAATCCTTTTCTTCTTGGGCTCCCTGGTTGCTCCAGGCTTGCCCTCACTTACCCTTGCTGGGTGAGTTCCTCAGACCTTGCTGGTCTGCATCATCGACATTCTTCATCTACATCGAGACTCGCCGTTGCCAAGGCTTGTTGGGTCCAATCCGGTCGCCGACACCTCAGCACTCGACAGACATCGTGTACCAGCCCAAATCCTGCTCCTGGTTGCCGACAACGCCTCCTGGACCTCGTGGCTGAAGAGTCAAGACGACCATCAACCTACCTGAAGCACTCAACATCGGTGGGCATCTGCTCATCGCCTTCCTGGTCACTGGCTAGTGACCCAGACTCTGTCCCCTCTGCTTTCAGGTTCTTCAGATCTCCGATCCACCCTTGGATCCACCCGGACACTTTCCACTTGGTCGCCAGCAGCACTTTGCAGCAGATCGCCATTCAAATCGACGACGAAACCCGACCCCGAAAGGCACCTATGCACCCGGCTTCCCTGGGTGAGGTAACAAGAGTACTCCGGTGCTCCCGTGGGTAGAGACTCTAGAACGACCTAGTTCTCAAAGGGTTTGCTCCAAGTCCTCCTTTAAGTGTCCCTTTTCTTTAATTTCCTGATCGCGACTTTCTCCATAGAAGTTAACGGCGTCTCGCGGCTGTGTATTTACACTGCACGCGTCCCCTGTGGGTCCCCTGTGTCACTACCTTGGGTGGTTCCTTGTGGTCCAAGCACTTCTAGAGGCTCTAGGCCTAGTGTCTAGCTCAGTCGTGGTTCTTATACCACTTTATTGGTATATGGTTTGGTACGCCCCTAGGGCCCAAACGTGTATTTGTGCTATTACTGTGTTTAAATAACTTATAACTTATGTACTTCGAACTCTAGCCTCATAAAGAGACTAGAGGGGTGTGTTTAGCAATAAATACATATATTTTGAATATATACCTGGTGTGGTGCTCTTTCATTTGATCACTCAAGAGATTATAGACTGGTAAAACAAGCTGCTTTACATTCCTTCAAGACTTAGCCTGAAGGCTGCTCTCCATAGCTACCACTAGGATAGCTTTCAATAAGGTTGTCTTTAACCTATCTCCAATAAGGGGTTGTTTGGACTGGTGCAAGGTGCCCACTATAATTAGTGGACAGCATATGCCAGGCCAACTTCTCACATTGGTGTGCAGCGTGTGGGATTCCAGCTTGCTATTGTTTTACCAGATAATCTCAATTGAATTGATCAACTGAAAACCACTAAAGGTACCTAAGGTACATATAAATTAAGCTTAGAATACAGTAAGTTCTACTGAACTTAGAGTTGTGTGTTAAGGCATAGCACACCCTTTCTACAACTCAAGAGAGTTTAGTAGGCCACACTAGAGTAGGTAGTGCATACACCACACCTTACTAGTGATGTCTTCAAAGCCAGGACCCAGTGAGTCCTTGCCAGAAGCCCCTGGGCTTCTTCCTCCAAGTATGATACCCTCCCATTCTTGGAATTGAGAGCATTATGTAACTTGAGGAAACTGAAGACAGGCCAAAGTCCCACCACCCAACATCTTAGAGAGATGTTGGAGGCTTATGATCTCAGCAGGCCCTTAGGGACTGAAGGGGTAGGAGCAGAGGGTGGGGCAGAAGATGAGGATGGGGCCAGGGGTAGCAATACCCCCAGCCCCCCTCTGGAACTGACCAGGAGGGTGACAATGACCCTGACCTGGAAAACCCAATTCCTCCTGTGGATGAGGAGGAGGCTCAGGATGACCTCCACTTTGTCCCCCAGGAAGGATTGTGAGTGTGCCCAGAAGGTCTAGATCTCCTTCTCAGGAGTCTAACCACTCTGGCACCTCAATAGGGACCTCTGTCTCCTCTCATAGGAGGGAATCCTCTCATGAGAGGAGAAAGAGGCTGATTCAATATGAGGAAGCTCAGCTTGAACTCAGAAAACAGCAACTGGCTATAGACAGGGAGTCCCTAGATCTCTACAGAGAGAGAAAAAAGTTGGGACTAGAGTCCCATGGTGGCAGCAATATCCCTAAAGATAGGGAATGGTCTTATGACCATAGAAACCTAAACAAGATTGTCCCTCCCTACCAGAGTGGGGATGACATCCACAAATGGATAACTACACTGGAGAGGGCCTGTAAAGTTCAGAGGGTCCCCCAGAAGCAGTGGGCAGCAATCTTGTGGCTCTCCTTTGCAGACAAAGGTAGAGACAAGCTCCTCACTGTAAGAGAAGAGGATGCTGACAATTACACAGTCTTGAAGAGTGCTCTGATAGATGGGTTTGGCCTAACCACTGAACAGTATAGGTTGAAGTTCAGAGACACCCAAAAAGCTCAGACTCAAGACTGGGTTGATTTTGTAGATTGTGCTACTAAGGCTCTGGAAGGTTGGATACATGGCAACAAAGTGCAGGACTTTTTAGGATTGTACAATTTGATTATGAGGGAGCAGATCCTTAATAATTGTCAAAACCAGCTTTTGCACCAGTATCTGGTGGACTCTGATCTGACCTCTCCCCAAGAATTGGGAAAGAAGGCAGACAAATGGGTCAGAACCAGAGTAAAAACTAAAAATCAGGGTGGTGACCAGAAGAAAGATGGGGATAAATCTAAGGATAAGTCCCCTACAGGGCCCCAAAATTCCTCTTCTGGGGGTGGGTCCCAAACTCCTTCTTCTCCTGAAAAGAAACCATATTGACATGTATGTAAAAAGCCTGGGCACTGGAAAACTGATCCCAGTTGCCCCAGGATTGGCAATAAAGAAAATGTTCCTCCCACAACTACTACCACCCCTCCTGGTACTACCAGTAGTAATCCTCCAGTTGGGAGTAGTGCACCCAAAAAGTTAGGTGCGTTTGCAAGAGGAACAGAGGTGGGCCCTAGTTTAGACAGGGACCCCTCAACAGACTCCTCTGACTCTGATGGTGGTATAGGATTTGCCACCTTTACCATGGGTCCCACAGCATTGGGCAGGTACAGATTGGAGCCAATAATTAATGGTCAGAAAGCTGTGGCATTTAGGGACACAGGGGCTAGTGTCACCATGGTGGCAGGGAAACTAGTCCCCCCTCACCAGCTTTTACCTGAGTTTAAATACCAGGTGACCAACATTGATGGTGTCAGAACAGATCACCCCATGGCCATAGTCAATCTCAGCTGGGAGGGGGTCACAGGCCCATAAAGAGTGGCAGTGTCCCCAACCCTACCTGTAGATTGCCTGATGGGCAATGATCTGGAAATTTCAGCCTGGGCTGAAGTTGAACACCAAACCCATCTCAGGATGCTGGGTGACCCTGTAAAGGTTAGTGGGGCTGTGATGGCCACAGCCCCAGCCCAAGATTTTGGAGAGATGGAGCCTGCAAGACTGGCCCACTCTCCCCCAAAAGAGAGCACAAGGGTTGAAGAAAAGTATTCTTCCCTCCAGACAGTAGGTAAGGGTCAGCCTCCTCAGGGAACTGACCCTACCCCTAGTGAAGGAACTGCCCCAGAGGTAGTCAGGCCTGGCCTGGCCACACCCCTGATGGCAGAGGACCCTTCCAAGGTGGTACCCAGTCTGAAGCAGGTAACCTGCCCCTCTCTACCCTGCCTCAGCCAGCCCAGGGCTGCAGAGGTCAGGGAGGCCAGTGGACCCCCCAGGGCCCCCTGTCCAGAGGAACCCCCCATCAGCAGATATGGGGCACCCAGTCTAGTAGCCCTAGCCAGGTGAAAATTCCTCTACACACTGAGGGATCCCCCATACCTTTATGTAGGGACCTCCCCCAGAAGGACTCTGGTAGGCAAGGGCAAACCTGGGACCAGAAGGTTCCAAACCTGCAATGTCCCTCCAGTAGTCCATCCAAAGGGACCCAACCCCCAGCTGTAGGCAGCCAAAGGTTGACCCTTAGAGCAAAGTGCAACTCAGTCATGGAAAGACAGGCATACCTGGTGACCAGTGATCTGAGGAAGCTGAGGCCAACATTCCTAGGGCCTCACTTCCCTACTCAGACACCTCACCAGCCTTGTACTTTACCTAAGCACACCACAGGTAGTGATTCCCCATGGTGGAGACCCTCTCATACCCTTAGGGTGAGGGATTGCTTAGTGGACCATAAGACAGGGGGCAACCATGCTAGTGCAGGTGCTTCCTTATATGGCCACTTAGTCAATAAAGGCTCAACTGGCCAAGGTTAGCCTTATCTCCTTTCGTTTGGGGGGGGGGTTATGTAGGAAGGTGGAATCTGACTATATGGTTGCCCCCACTTTTTTTTATGGTGTTTTGCTGGTTTATGACTTAGTTGGACTGGGATCCTGCTATTCAGGGCCCCAGTCTATCTGCTTTCTCTGTAAAAAGGTTTCCATGTGCCTTAGGCACATCTCTGATTGGAATCTGGAGTGCCCTTATAAGTCCCTAGTATATGGTATACTATGTACCCAGGGCATAGGTGCCTCAGAGGCCTACCAGGGGCTGCAGCATGTATTGTGCCACCCCTGGAAGGCCATCCAAACTAACACCACAGGTCTGCTACTGCAGCCTGGGTAAGGTGGTGCATGCACCCCTTACTGTGATATGGGTTACCTATATCACTATATACATACACACATATAAACCTATAAGTCACTCCTATGGCAGGCCTTATCAATCCTGAAGGCAGAGTGTGTGGTTCCTATGTGAGAGGGTGCCCCTGCATGAGCAGGACCCCTCTGCAGCGTTCGGAGACCCTTCTCTGATGCTGTTTGTAGTGCAGCCTGACCATATACTCTTAAGCGCATTATAACCTCGCGTTAAATGCTAACTTTGGAATGGCTGCACCGAAACATGTCGTGTTTGGTGTCAAACATCTTGGAATACTACCCCCCCGGGGTAGCATTCCACCCTTCTAGAGGGAGAGACATGTTAACCCTGGCCTGGCCGGTAACTTCTTTCTAAAGCCCTGGCATCACAAAATGGATGTTGCTGCCACAGACACAAGTCTGGCCTCCTGCTGCTGGACGAAACTCCGGCAGGGGAGGCCTGGACAATAGGTTTCCTGTCCCAGGGAGGTGTGACCACCTCCCCAGACAGGATAGTGTGTATTGGGGCTGGGCGGGAGCACTTTCGGGTGCTTTGAAGTCCTGCACTGGGGGCACACTTGGTGTCCCTGTGCATACCCCAGTTCAAACCGGATCAGGGGCTTGCAGCCCCTGCTTTGGCAGGAACTGGACAAAGGGAAAGGGGTGTAGCCACCCTCTGCCCTGACCCACCCATAGGTGGGGCCACAGAGTAGTCCAACCCCTAAACTTAGTATAAGTATAGGAACCCAGTCCTTAGGACTTTAGATTATCCCTGGACGAAACTCTGACACTGAATCCTGGACCTTCGACGCTCTACTCAAGACTAGAGGACAGAAGAATCTCCCTTGGGGTCAAGGAGTGACTCCCCTGCTTGGCAGGCACCAAAGAAGCAATTGTCCGGTCTGCATCGCCTAAGCTCCCGTCGGACGCCAAAGTCTTTGCATCACCAGAGGTAGATTTCCAGACTTCCCCGAGGCTGCCCTGAGTCCCCAGCAAAGCTGAGGCCCGTAGCTGTCGTGGGTAACGTGGAACCATGACCCCTGGACACCGCACGCATTTGCTAGTGCATCCTCTTCTGGGTCTCCCACGAAGTCGTGCTTTGGGCTCCGAGTAGCCCTAGCCTCCAGCACCAACTGCACCGAAGATCACTGGCCTCCACTCCACGAGTGTCCTGTGAGCCAGCTCCACGTGCACCATCTCGAGGCTCCTTCGCGGTCGCTAGCCCATTGGCTAGTAGCCCTTCACGAAGGCCAATCCTTTTCTTCTTGGGCTCCCTAGTTGCTCCAGGCTTGCCCTCACTTACCCTTGCTGGGTGAGTTCCTCAGACCTTGCTGGTCTGCATCATCGACATTCTTCATCTACATCAAGACTCGCCGTTGCCAAGGCTTGTTGGGTCTAATCCGGTCGCCGACACCTCAGCACTCGACAGACATCGTGTACCAGCCCGAATCCTGCTCCTGGTCACCGACAACGCCTCCTGGACCTCGTGGCTGAAGAGTCAAGACAACCATCAACCTACCTGAAGCACTCGACATTGGTGGGCATCTGCTCATCGCCTTCCTGGTCACTGGCTAGTGACCCAGACTCTGTCCCCTCTGCTTTCAGGTTCTTCAGATCTCTGATCCACTCTTGGATCCACCCGGACACTTTCCACTTGGTCGCCAGCAGCACTTTGCAGCAGATCGCCATTCATATCGACGACGAAACCCGACCCCGAAAGGCACCTATGCACCCGGCTTCCCTGGGTGAGGTAACAAGAGTACTCCGGTGCTCCCGTGGGTAGAGACTCTAGAACGACCTAGTTCTCAAAGGGTTTGCTCCAAGTCCTCCTTTAAGTGTCCCTTTTCTTTAATTTCCTGATCGCGACTTTCTCCATAGAAGTTAACGGCGTCTCGCGGCTGTGTATTTACACTGCACGCGTCCCCCGTGGGTCCCCTGTGTCACTACCTTGGGTGGTTCCTTGTGGTCCAAGCACTTCTAGAGGCTCTAGGCCTAGTGTCTAGCTCAGTCGTGGTTCTTATACCACTTTATTGGTATATGGTTTGGTACGCCCCTAGGGCCCAAACGTGTATTTGTGCTATTACTGTGTTTAAATAACTTATAACTTATGTACTTCGAACTCTAGCCTCATAAAGAGACTAGAGGGGTGTGTTTAGCAATAAATACATATATTTTGAATATATACCTGGTGTGGTGCTCTTTCATTTGATCACTCAAGAGATTATAGACTGGTAAAACAAGCTGCTTTACATTCCTTCAAGACTTAGCCTGAAGGCTGCTCTCCATAGCTACTACTAGGATAGCTTTCAATAAGGTTGTCTTTAACCTATATCCAATAAGGGGTTGTTTGGACTGGTGCAAGGTGCCCACTATAATTAGTGGACAGCATATGCCAGGCCAACTTCTCACATCCACCGAAAATCCCTCCTCCTTTTTCAAGGGCAACAACCAATCCCCCTCTTCAAGAGGTTATTTCAGAGAAGGTTTTAGAGGAAACAATGGTAAGGGAAGAAGCAGAGGTAACTCCACACGCACTTCCCCTGCAAACAAACAGTGACTTTCTTCCGCTATCCCCCGATCATTCCACCCCTGTCGGGGGACGTCTCTCCCAATTCCTACCTGTCTGGAATTCAATCACCTCAGACAAGTGGGTATTACAAATTATCCAATATGGTTACTGCCTGGAGCTTACAGACACTCCCCTAAATATTCTTCCAAGATCACATGCAATGTCACCAGAACATCTCACCCTCCTAAAGCAAGAGGTTCTCTCTCTCTTGGAAAAACACGCTATAGAGCCAGTCCCATTACAATATCAGGGAAATGGAGTATACGCCCTGTATTTTTTAATTCCCAAAAAGGACGGCTCTCTCAGGCCTATACTAGACCTAAGAGAACTAAATCTGTACATTCAGTTGGACCACTTTCACATGGTCACACTCCAACAGGTGCTCCCACTCCTTCAGCAAGGTGACTTTTTGTCCACTCTGGACTTTAAGGACGCCTATTTCCATATTCCCATTCACCCTGCTCACCGGAAATACCTCAGGTTTGTGGTGGACGGACAACATTATCAATTCAAAGTTCTCCCATTCGGAGTAACTACACCACCCAGGGTTTTCACCAAGTGTCTGGCAGTAGTCGCGGCTCATCTAAGAAGACAACACATTCACGTCTTCCCATACCTAGGCGACTGGCTAATAAAAGCCAGCTCGCAACAGAACTGCCTACGCCACACTCAAAAAACAGTTCAACTGCTACACGACCTTGGGTTCACTGTAAACTTCATCGTCTCATCTCCAACCATCCAACACACAAGTGTATCTAGGAGCCACTATAGACACTCAGAAAGCTCTAGCATATCCAAACCCAGTAAGGATCCGCAACATGCAGACTCTAATATTGCAATTTCAGCCTCAACACTCATTACCAGCTCGAGTGTTCATGCAATTGCTGGGAATGATGGCATCTTGCATTTTAATCGTTCCTTACGCAAGACTCCAAATGCGTCCCCTACAGGAATGCTTAGCACGTCAGTGGAACCAGGCTCAAGGTCAGTTATCAGATCTAGTGTTGGTGGATGGCCGCACCCATCGCTCTCTGCAGTGGTGGAACATACAAAACCTTTCCAAGGGGCGGCCATTCGTCGACCCGGTTCAACAGATAGTGCTAACAGCAGACGCATCGCTCACTGGTTGGGGAGCTCATCTTCAAAAACATACCATTCAGGGCATCTGAAATCTGCAACAAAAACAACTCCACATAAACCATCTAGAACTGCTAGCAATTTTTCTAGCATTGAAAGCCTTTCAACTTCTTCTAGTAGGCAAAGCTGTCCTAATTCGCACAGACAACATGACAGCAATGTACTACATACAAAAACAGGGGGGGACACACTCTCTCCAGCTCTCACAGCTAGCCCAGAGCATCTGGAGATGGGCCATACCTCAAAAAATATATCTCCTTGCAGAACACCTTCCAGGAGTAAACAACCAAATTGCAGATCTGCTCAGTCGTCAACGACAGCAGATCCACGAATGGGAACTCCACCCTCAAGTTCTCCTCCCATTCTTCCAAATGTGGGGCTTCCCAGAGATAGATCTGTTCGCCACCCACCTAAACGCAAAATGCCCAAACTTCGCGTCCAGGTATCCGCACCCATTGTCCAAAGGCAATGCACTATGGATGAATTGGTCAGGGATATTTGCTTACACTTTTCTGCCTCTCCCACTCATTCCATTAGTGGTTCGGAAACTCAGACAGCAGTCCCTGATGCTAATCCTAGTTGCTCCCACATGGGCCCGACAACCTTGGTTCACAACCCTGTTGGAGCGATCAGTAGTTCCTCACCAAAAACTACACCTTACTCCCAATCTTCTCACTCAGAACCATGGAGAGATAAGGCATCCAGAACCCAGTCATCTCAACCTTGCGATCTGGAACCTGAAATCCTAGAGTTTGGCTAGGCACCCTACCACAAGAGCATGCTATGCAGCAAAGTGGAAGCGGTTTGTCATTTACTGTAACAACAATCAAATCAATCCGCTAGATGCTTCTATCCAAAACATCATTTGCTATCTATTACATCTACAGTGTTCCAATTTAGCGTACACATCCATACGCTTACATCTTGCTACAATAGCTGCATATCTACAAAACAGACAGCATTTGTCTCTTTAGAGTGCCTGCTATTAAAGCATTTATGGAAGGACTCAAAAGAGTCATTCCCCCCAGACTTCCACCTGCTCCAGTGTGGAATCTCAACATAGTTTTTACAAGATTCATGGGTCCACCTTTTGAGCCATTGCACAAACGTGAACTACAATTTTTCACTTGGAAGGTAGCCTTCCTCATAGTCATTACATCTCTGAGAAGAGTGTGTGAGCTTCAGGCACTAACCATAGAAGAGCCATTTTTACAAATACACCAAAACAAAGTGGTTCTAAGAACTAACCCCAAATTCTTACCTAAAGTCATTTCTGCCTTTCATATCAACCAATCTGTTGAGCTACCTGTGTTCTTCCCTCAGCCAGATTCAGTGGCAGAACGTGCTCTTCACACCATAGATGTCAAAAGAGCATTACTATACTACATAGAAAGAACAAAACCCTTCAGGAAAACCAAGCAACTTTTTGTTGCTTTTGCTCCACCACATAAAGGCAATCCAATATCAAACTCAAGTATTGCAAGGTGGATAGTTAAGTGCATTCAAATATGCTACATTACAGCTAAACGCACATTAACAATTCCCCCTAGAGCGCATTCTACACACAAACTGGGGGCTTCTATGGCATTCTTAGGAAATATACCCATAGATGACATCTGCAAAGCTGCAACATGGTCTACCCCACACACATTCACAAAACACTATTGTGTAGATGTGTTAGCAAGACAGCAAGACAGCAAGCTAGTGTGGGCCAGGCAGTTTTACATACACTATTTCAGACCACTGCAACAGCTACAGGTTAGCCACAGCTTTGGGAGATAACTGATATGTAGTCTATGCATAAGCATATGATCTACAGCTCATATGCCTCGAACGGAAAATGCTACTTACCCTGTATGCATCTGTTCTTGGCATATAGAGCCGTAGAGTCATATGCGCCCACCCGCCTCCCCGGGTACCTTTACCTGTTGCAGTAACATCTTACTTAGATACAATATACATGGACATCTCGCTTTATTACTCTTACTAACTCCATCATCACCCTTTATGGCAAAACAATCTAAGGATGGAATCGATGCCCATGCGCACTATCACCGAAAGGAGGAGTCACCTACCTCGTGACTGGAAAGACTTCTTCGAACAAAAACAAAGTGCAAACATCCGGACCCAACACTAGATGGCGATCTATGCATATGCATATGACTCCACAACTCTATATGCCAAGAACAGATGCATACTGGGTAAGTAGCATTTTCCATATATATTCACTGAAAAAACCACAGGTTTCAGGGACGTTATAGTTAGGCTGACATTTCATTCGTACAAAACCAGAGAAATTCAGCCGTTATAGTTAGCTGAGCTAACTATAACTCGCGCCCCCGCAATGCACTGCTGATGATGTCACATATTACATCACTTATAATAATAATAATACCAGCATTTGTAAAGTGTGCAGCTACCTCAGGAGAGGTGTCCCGACGCTGGCGGCCGTCGGGAAGATTAAGCGAGCTATTGCCCAGAGTCACAAGGTGCTGGGCTAACCTGGCGCCGGGGATCGAACTGTGAGCCAAGAGGCGCGTTTGCAGAGTGGTGTAAAAAGGGGCGTGGCCTCGGACCACCTCTCAGCAATACCACTGTGTGGGGCTTACAGGAGATACCTGGTGGGCTAGTTGGCCCCTAAGGACCCTTAGGATTCAAGGGGACTTGATCCCCAACCCAGAACACGCCAGGGGGCACGTTTGCAGAGTGGTGCTGGGAGGGGGCGGGGCCTCAGGCGAGATGCCGGCTTTTCTTTTTTGTTTTTTTTGTGGAAGGGGGGCTGTGTGGCCCCCCTTCCCTTAATACTTTTTGGGCCCTGGGGACCCCATCCCCAAGGGCCTGACCCATTTTTTGATAAAATAATTTTTTTTTAAACTGGAAGGGGGCCGCGCGGCTACCCTCCAGAGGCCGATTTCAGCCCCGGGACCCCATCCCCTTGGGCATGGCCACTTATTTTAAAATAAAATACCTACAATTAAAGGAGGGGGCGCGAGGCCCCCTCCTGAGGCCTTTTTCGGCCCCAGGGACCCCATCCCCCGGGGCATTGCCTCTTTTTTGAAAACAAATTTTAAAAATATTTTATGGGAGGGAGGCCGCGTGGCCCCCCTTCCCTGGCCTCATGTTTGGGACCGCGGGGGAAGCCCCAATGCCCCCGCGGTCCCTGCCGGCTCCCCGCCTCCTGCGGGAGCCTGCATTGCTTTTGGACTAAGGGAGCTGCAAACATGCAGCTCCCTTTGCCCTTAAGCAAATCTGCTTTGCTTCATGGAAGCAAGAGCAGTTTTCCTGCTCTCGCTTCCATGAAGCGAAGCCGGAGTTTGCTATGACAGGGCAGGAGCCGTGGGCACCCCGGGACATTGCTGGAGCCGGCCCTGGGGTGTGGCGGTCCCCAGGGCCATCTAGGGCTCCAGGAGGGGGGCCGCGCGACCCCCTCCCAACTAGTTTAAAGCCCCGGGGAGGTGGTGGTCCCCAGGGCCGGGGGTCCACAACAGACCCTTGTATTTGCATAAAGTGTGCCCGGGGAGGTGGTGGTCCCCGGGGCAGTGTAGGGGGGGGCAGGAGCCCCCCCACACTTAATTTAAATTATTGAAGCCCTGGGGAGGTGTTGTCCCCCGGGGCTTGGGGGGGCCCACGAGGCCCCCTACCCAAAATAAATAAAAGCCCTGTGGAGGTGGCGGTCCCTTGGGCAGCATGGGGGGGCAGGAGCCCCCCCCTTACGCATTTGTATACAAAAGCCCCGGGGAGGGCACTTGCTGGAAACTGTTTTGACCTGTATATACAGAATTTAACGATGCATATGGCCACTAGTAAGGCGAATCAAGATCGACATACGGGGCACTAAATTATGGACACTTTGTCTCTTAATGGGTGTACTGTAAATATCATTGGGCAAGTATAATGGATTGTGCAATAAGTATGCACTAGGCAAATACTTATAGTTCAGGATATTTTGTTTTGCACTGCACAACACTGGATGTCAACAGCTTGTTGCAATCTTTACAATCGGGTTTTGCCATTTTGAAAGGGATGCCATGATATTATTTTGAAACAATATTCTTGTTTCAAGGTCCTTTGTTTATTTTGATTGTGTACTGTATAATCTGTGGTGTAATTGCAAAGGACATTTGCTATGAATATGCACTAGGCAGATAGTTGATTTACATGGTATTTCCTCAAAATGCACTTTGCAATGTATATCTTTGGCAACCATCGGCCTTTTTGTTGTTATTCGAACAAACAGTATTTTACCACTTCAAAATGGATGCCATGATCATGTCTGGAAACAACAATCTACTGTTTCTTGGTCCTTTGTTGTTTACATTTTGTATGAAGTAAGCGATCCACCCTACTTCAGGTGTGTGATCAAGACTGCGCTGCAGTCGAAACGCGTAACTGTTTTAAAAACAACTGCCTGTGATTTCGTCCCCTGAGTGTGCGCTTATTTTGGTGTATACAGAATATATATATATATATATGTGTGTGTATATATATATATGTGTGTGTGTGTATATATATATATATTCACTGAAAAAACCATAGGTTTTAGGGACAGTTATAGTTACTTGGACATTGCACTCGTACAAAACCCGTGAAATTCCCCCGTTATAGTTAGTTCAGCTAACTATAACTCGCGCCCCCGCAATGCACTGCTGATGACGTCACATATTACATCACTCATGACATGGTCAGTGACATCACTGATGACATCACTGATGACATCTCAAATGACATCACTGATGACATCATCCAGTGACTGTGTGTTTCTGTAAAGTTTAAATATTTTTAAAATATATAGGAAAAGACGTATTGAAGAATGAGTGGGTGTCTAAGTGTCTGTATGGATGATTTAGTAGGTGCGTGACTGACTCTATAAGTGAGTGATTTAACGTATCTTACTGAATGCATGGGTTAGTGACTAAACTGGGTGTATGTCTGTATCCGTCTGTCTGTTGCTGTGTAAGTGGCTGCATGTGTTTGTGAATAGCTAAATGATTTTCTATATGAGTTATTGAATGCTTGTCTGAGTATCTGTATGGGTGCCTGAGTGTTTGTGTGGGAGGGGTGTGTGCAACTCTGTGCATAGATGTGTGAGTGGGTGATTCACTGGGTGGATGGTTTCAAGAGTGCATCTGTGATAGACTGTATGGGTGGGTAAGTGTGTGTAAGAGTGTGTTAGTGAGTGAATGTATGTCCCAGTGGTACATGTGTGAGTAACTACATATGTGAAAGGCAGTATATATGTGTGTTGGAGTATATAAATAGCTATAAGCAAGAGTGAGTGATTGTGATAGTGGCTGTATGGATGATTGTGTGCTTGTATCAGTGATTGTATAAGAGCGTAACAATGTGCTACTATTTGTATGAGTAAGTGAGCTGGTGTGTGTATAACTGTATAGGTGAGTAAATGGCAGTGTGTTTAATTATTTGCATGACTGACTAGGTGTGTGAGTATCTCTATGGATGAGTGGCGTTGTTTGAGTGTCTATATAGGAGTAAGAGTGCATATGATAGTCCTGTACTGAGTGACCGTAAGTATGAGTGACTGTACGGGTGAGTGAGTGGATGTGTGTGTGTAGACCTAAGAATCAGTGAGTGGGTATGTAGTTATTGGTGTTGGAGTGTCTATGGTTTTGCGAATGGCAGTCTGTAATTTAGAGTGGGTGTATCAAAGATTATATTAGGTGTGAGGAGGTGCATCAGATTATCACGTGGATGATGTCATCAGTGATGTCATTTGAGATGTCATCAGTGATGACATCAGTGATGTCACTGACCATGTCATGAGTGATGTAATATGTGACGTCATCAGCAGTGCATTGCGGGGCGCGAGTTATAGTTAGCTGAACTAACTATAACGGGGGAATTTCACGGGTTTTGTACGAGTGCAATGTCCAAGTAACTATAACTGTCCCTAAAACCTATGGTTTTTTCAGTGAATTTCAAAGGTTTTTTAAATGCTAATTTGTAACTATAACGTGTCTGAAACCTATGGTTTTTTCAGTGAATTTCAAAGGTTTTTTAAATGCTAATTTGTAACTATAACGTGTCTGAAACCTATGGTTTTTTCAGTGAATTTCAAAGGTTTTTTAAATGCTAATTTCTAACTATAACGTGCCTGAAACCTACGGTTTTTTCAGTGAATTTCAAAGGTTTTGTAAATGACAATTTTTAAATGTATTAATTGTTATATTAATTTTTTTCATACTGATTTACTACATTTTTAGAAACAATTTTTTTTACATATTTTATTTGTCAAATTACATTGTAATTACATTATACATTACATTACAAAAAATACTTTCTCAGAATGAATTACTTTAGTTTAAATACTTTGCAGATAGGCAATAGACTTTTAAGTACAGTAGTTACAGTTGTTGCAATGGGCAACACATTTTCAAACACAATGCAACATTCAGCTCAATGTGAATTTCTAGTTAAATGCAATTAGTTACTTTATGGATTACTTTTGTAACCACAGGACTGGATCCTAGATTCAGTCCTGGTACATCTCCTGTAAACAGTTGAGTAAAAGCGTTTTGGTTACAGTCGTGATTTTTAAGGAATATTATTGTATTTTAAAAGTTGACACTTTGAAACTTTTTCTCATAGAATCACCAATGTTATCCTATGGAAGGAAATTCACTTAGCAGGTAAAAACTGTTATCGTTACTTTTTCTTACTCAGTGTTGGATCCTGGATCCAGCACTGGTGCATCTCCTGTAAACAGTTGAAAGAATGCGTTTAAGTCAGACAGGCGATTTTTAAGGAATATTTGTAGTTTGTGAAAATCAACACTTTGAAACTTTTTTGCTGAAAACCAGTCAATGTTAGCCTATGAAGGAAATTCAAGTTACCGGTAAGTACGGTTAAAATTACTTTTGAGGATCAGTACTGGGCTGAAACATGCAGCACTGAGGTCTCTCCTGATAACAGGTGAGTAAATCGGAATTCGTATTTCGGCTGATTTTAGAGGAATATTTTAAAGTTCCAAAACTCCACACTTAGAAGAATTTCCAAGTGAAACCAGTCAATGTTAGCCTATGGAAGGAAATTCAAGTTACTGGTAAGTACGGTTAAAATTACTTTTCAGGACCAGTACTGGGCTGAAAGATGCAGCACTGAGGTCTCTCCTGATAACAGGTGAGTAAATCAGAATTCGGATTTCGGCTGATTTTAGAGGAATATTTGTATGTTTCAAAAATCAACACTTAGAAGAATTTCCAAGTGAAACCAGTCAATGTTAGCCTATGAAGGAAATTCAAGTTACCGGTAAGTACGGTTAAAATTACTTTTCAGGATCAGTACTGGGCTGAAAGATGCAGCACTGAGGTCTCTCCTGATAACAGGTGAGTAAATCGGAATTCGTATTTCGGCTGATTTTAGAGGAATATTTTAAAGTTCCAAAACTCCACACTTAGAAGAATTTCCAAGTGAAACCAGTCAATGTTAGCCTATGAAGGAAATTCAAGTTACCGGTAAGTACAGTTAAAATTACTTTTCAGGATCAGTACTGGGCTGAAAGATGCAGCACTGAGGTCTCTCCTGATAACAGGTGAGTAAATCGGAATTCGTATTTCGGCTGATTTTAGAGGAATATTTTAAAGTTCCAAAACTCCACACTTAGAAGAATTTCCAAGTGAAACCAGTCAATGTTAGCCTATGAAGGAAATTCAAATTACCGGTAAGTACGGTTAAA
>CAWUFW010004644.1:1335000-1495851 GCA_963921515.1 Calotriton arnoldi
AAAACCCCAGCATACAAGCGACCTCCGTGGTTGTACCAGCTAGCAAATGTTACAAGCTTCTTGGACTCCCCGTGGTCAGTACAAGCGTGGGCCAGAGCCTGGTCCTTCTATGGCCCATATACAATGGGCAGTGAAGCATAACACCAATTACTTCATTATTTGATTGGTACATTTTTGTGCAGCACGGGCTCTATCTCGCTGGACGTCGTAGCATGTTCGAGTCTCAGTATTGTTGGATGGCTTAACAGCAAGGCAGTTTCATATTCGGAATGAGTTGGGTGCATGTTCTGTGTTTGGTGACAGTGTGTACTGTTGAAAGGTGGTGATATCTGAGCAGCAAGCCCTTAACTCAATGTGCAATGCTGCCAGCTAACAATAGTTATGCAAGATTCCTCCCTGTTTTTTACTTTTAATAAAGTGTTCATGTTTCACGATTTCACAAACTTGGAAATTGGACAGGGTGAACTGGAGGAAACAATTAATTGATCATTGTTTTAATTAGATTTTCACGAAAGAGGTAATCTTTCCGTATTATAAAAATGTATTCTGCTGCACGACACTTACATACCTTTTACCTACTCTCAGACACCGCTCGCCCTGCACTCACCCACCATTTACTTTGCACAGTCACCCTGACATTGCGCAGGCGGTCAGATACTGCTCACCCACCACTCACATAGTGCTGACTCTACACTCACACACCATTGACATACCTCTCACCCTCCACCCACACCTTTCACCGTGAACTCAAACCGCTCGCCCTGGACACTCACCCACCATTTACCTTGCACATTCACCCAGTCAGATACTGCTCACCCACCATTCACATAGTGCTGACTGCACTCACACACCATTGACATACCTCTCACACATCACTCACATTCCTCTCACCCTCCACCCACACCATTCACTCTGAACTCAAACCGCTCATCCTGCACTTATACTATTTACATACCGCTCACCCTATACTCACACACCTCTTACTGTGCACAGCGTAACATCTTTTACCCTGTAAACTCACACAATTCTCATTCTGCACTAAACCCACATCAATCACCATACTTGAGGCACTTTCACCCTGCACCCAGACACTTATCAACCTTCATTCATGCACCACTCACCCTGTACAGAGTACTCACACTATTTTCCCTGCACTCATACACTGCTCCCACACCTCTTATTATTAATACCATAGGCGAAACCTAATGCATTTACCAGTGCGTGTTACATCTGCTCTTGATATGGTCGCTTGCTTAAACCTGTACACACCTACACACCTCTCCTTAAAAATAAACAGGAATTAGCAGATTTGACTAGAAAGCGGATTGGCCCGTATTTTGGAGCCTTGTTGTAATTGGCTCTGAGCGACACAGCCATTAGTACAGCTCCCAAACAGATTATCCGGCAGGCATAGTGCAGTTGGGGAGTTGAATACTGTCCTATGGACGAACTTAGCTTGGAAGACCTTTTATATCCCAAACCGAAACGGCACAGCCGACAGCTGCCTTGTTTTCTGGGTCTGAGCGTATGTTACAGAAGGCTTCTTCTTTGGCTACTTATGATTTTACACAGACTGGGCTCTGCCTATATTTTACCCATTTTGTAGCCTTTACCTGTCGACAATGTGGTTAGTCCACAGGAAAAGCACTGTTTGCTCGGATAATTATTGTACTACATAACAAATATGCACAAACCTTTATAAAATCGAATCCACTTTTATTCAGTCGCTGAAGATTTAAGCAGATCGAACAAGGGGTTCTCAAAGGTTAGACGGCGGAAGTCACCTTTGGAAGGGTGTATAAGAAATCCTCGTGACAGCTGAAGAAAATGCCACCAAACTGCATATGCACACTGCATACATACATACAAACATGCATACATACATACACACATTTTGAATAGCAAATGCGCCTGGAGTGGCCTTTAACTAAGTCCTGGGCTCAATACTCAGGGGCCGATTCCGATCTCGCTCTGACAGCCCTCCCAGAGCTGTCCATAGCGTTACCTGCCGACCGACTCGTCCCGGGATCCGGTCCGTCCGAACGATGAAGTACGATGCGCAAACGTGTCCAAATCCCGAAAGACTTGCACGCTCCGATACGAGCAAGATTCCCCCGTATGAGGCGTCTCCGTTAAGGCAGATTGGACCCGCCCGGAACAAATACCATAGCAGTTTCCGGCCGGGCAAGTACGATGCGCACTTCCTCCGCGCCGAACAGGTCGCCACCTCCAGCACGTCACAGCATCCGGAAGAGCTGCATATCAGGTCTCATACGAACCACAACACGAACACCGCGTACGAGACGAAGCTGCCATGTATCCTATTGCGCATGTCATCCCTGTACTGTACGCCTGCGACCGAATCAACAACTGGAACGTCGCAGACGGTAAGTCAGACACCTACCACCACCCAATACGTCACTATCCCGCGAAAGCCAAAACACACATTGGGGGTGGATGCCCATCCCCCCAGCACAGTCCACCCCAGAAGGGGGTCTATGTCCACCCCCTCAGCACAGTCCACCCCAGAAGGGTCTATGTCCACCCCCCAGCACAGTCCACCCCAGAAGGGGGTCTATGTCCACCCCCCAGCACAGTCCACTCCAGAAGGGGGTCTATGTCCACCCCCCAGCACAGTCCACCACAGAAGGGTCTATGTCCACCCCCCAGCACAGTCCACCCCAGAAGGGGGTCTATGTCCACCCCCCCAGCACAGTCCACCCCAGAAGGGGGTCAATGTCCACCCCCCAGCACAGTCCACCCAAGAAGGGTTTATGTCCACCCCCTAGCACAGTCCACTCCAGAATGGGGTCTGTGTCCACCCCCCCAGCACAGTCCACCACAGAAGGGTCTATGTCCACCCCCCAGCATAGTCCACCCCAGAAGGGGGTCTATGTCCACCCCCCCAGCACAGTCCACCACAGAAGGGTCTATGTCCATCCCCCCAGCACAGTCCACCCCAGAAGGGGGTCTATGTCCAACCCCCAGCACAGTCCACCCCAGAAGGGGGTCTATGTCCACCCCCCCAGCACAGTCCACCCCAGAAGTGGGTCTATGTCCACCCCCCAGCACAGTCTACCCCAGAAGGGGGTCCATGTCCACCCCCCCAGCACAGTCCACTCCAGAAGGGGGTCTATGTCCACCCCCCCAGCACAGTCCACCACAGAAGGGTATATGTCCACCCCCCCAGCCCCGCCCACTCCAGAAGGGGGTCTATGTCCACCCCCAGCACAGTCCACCACAGAAGGGCCTATGTCCACCCCCCCAGCACAGTCCACCCAAGAAGGGTTTATGTCCACCCCCAGCACAGTCCACTCCAGAATGGGGTCTGTGTCCACCCCCCCAGCACAGTCCACCACAGAAGGGTCTATGTCCACCCCCCCAGCACAGTCCACCCCAGAAGGGGGTCTATGTCCACCCCCCCAGCACAGTCCACCACAGAAGGGTCTATGTCCACCCCCCAGCACAGTCCACCCCAGAAGGGGGTCTATGTCCACCCCCAGCACAGTCCACCCCAGAAGGGGGTCTATGTCCACCCCCCAGCACAGGCCACTCCAGAAGGGTCTATGTCCACCCCCCAGCACAGTCCACCCCAGAAGGGTCTATGTCCACCCCCCAGCACAGGAAATCCCAGAAGGGGGTCCATGTCCAACCCCCAGCACAGTCCACCCAAGAAGGGTCTATGTCCACCCCCCAGCACAGTCCACTCCAGAAGGGGGTCTATGTCCACCCCCCAGCACAGTCCACTCCAGAAGGGGGTCTATGTCCACCCCCAGCACAGTCCACCACAGAAGGGTCTATGTCCACCCCCAGCACAGTCCACCCCAGAAGGGGGTCTATGTCCACCCCCCAGCACAGTCTACCCCAGAAGGGGGTCCATGTCCACCCCCAGCACAGTCCACCCAAGAAGGGTCTATGTCCACCCCCCAGCACAGTCCACTCCAGAAGGGGGTCTATGTCCACCCCCAGCACAGTCCACTACAGAAGGGTCTATGTCCACCCCCCAGCACAGTCCACCCCAGAAGGGTCTATGTCCACCCCCCCAGCACAGTCCACCCCAGAAGGGGGTCTATGTCCACCCCAGAAGGGTCTATGTCCACCCCCCAGCACAGTCCACCCCAGAAGGGGGTCTATGTCCACCCCCCAGCACAGTCCACCCCAGAAGGGGGTCTATGTCCACCCCCCAGCACAGTCCACTCCAGAAGGGTCTATGTCCACCCCCAGCACAGTCCACCCCAGAAGGGGGTCTATGTCCACCCCCCAGCACAGTCCACTCCAGAAGGGGGTCTGTGTCCACCCCCCAGCACAGTCCACCACAGAAGGGTCTATGTCCACCCCCCAGCACAGTCTACCCCAGAAGGGGGTCTATGTCCACCCCCCAGCACAGTCCACTCCAGAAGGGTCTATGTCAATCCCCCCAGCACAGTCCACCCCAGAAGGGGGTCCATGTCCACCCCCAGCACAGTCCACCCATGAAGGGTCTATGTCCACCCCCCAGCACAGTCCACCACAGAAGGGTCTATGTCCACCCCCCCAGCACATTCCACCCCAGAAGGGGGTCTATGTCCACCCCCCCAGCACAGTCCACCCCAGAAGGGGGTCTATGTCCACCCCCTCCAGCACAGTCCACCCCAGAAGGGGGTCTATGCCCACCCCCCAGCACAGTCCACCCCAGAAGGGTCTATGTCCACCCCCCCAGCACAGTCCACCCCAGAAGGGGGTCTATGTCCACCCCCCAGCACAGTCCACCCCAGAAGGGGGTCTATGTCCACCCCCCCAGCACAGTCCACCCCAGAAGGGGGTCTATGTCTACCCCCCAGCACAGTCCACCCCAGAAGGGGGTCTATGTCCACCCCCCAGCACAGTCCACCCCAGAAGGGGGTCTATGTCCACCCCCCCAGCACAGTCCACCCCAGAGGAGGTGGAGGGCAAACACTCCACCCCTACTCCCATGCCAAGTTTGTGTATTGTATGCAAACATCCTGAATCAGTGACACATTCAGCAAACAAATGCAGTTACATCCATCACTCCAGTGCACAAAAGCAGATTGTGTGGTACAAACCCCCAGCATTGACAAGCACATAGGGGAGTTGGGGTATCACCCCAAGATCAGTGTGGTGCCCAAAAGATGAGCATGGGGTCAGACCCCCAACTTAGCCAAGCACATAGGGGACATGGGGTATACCCCCCCCCCCTCAGTGTTGTGACCATTTGGTGATGGGGGATCAAACACCCAGCAGTGTCAAGCATATAGGGGAGATGGGGTATAACCCCCATCAGTGAGGTGACCAAAAGATGAGTGTGGGTTACAAACCCCCAGCGTTGGCAAGCACATAGGGGCCAAGGGGAAACAGCCTGAACAACGAATCCTTAACAACGAGTGTATTAAACAACGAATCCTTAACCACGACCTTTACCAGAACCACGACCTCATTAACCACTACTGTACACGAACAACGACCACCTGAACCACGATATACTAACCCAGAGGTAAGTGTCAAAATGTTAATAAATAATCTTAAATGCAAGTGCAATTATAATAAAATAATTTGGAACGGGATGTTGGTTTTTAAACCAGAGGTAAGTGTTAAAATGTTAATAATTAATCTTAAATGCAAGTGCAATAATAATAAAATAATTTGGAACGGGATGTTGATTTTTGGATATATTTAATAATTTAGGAATGTGTAATATTATTTTAAAAATTCATTTGCACAATTCCTGATTTTGATTACGATGTAGAAATATGTTTGTTTTAATTTAGCGTGTTAGGCCAGTAGATGGCACTGTTGGTTTGTTTTTCCAGTGATGTGTTTAAGATCTGTGCTCGATGCGAGTGATCTCTCTGGTTGTTGAGTTGAAAAAATACATCGCGGCCAAATACAGGAGTTTGTGCAGAGATCTAGGGACATCCATTAGAAGAGAGTTGAAAATACCATCTGAAAAATAGGAGGCTGAATATGACTTGGTGTCAGGTGTGAAAATTGAATACGATGTAAACCCTGATTCAGTCTGGCTGACCCCATTTCAAAGCACCTCTGAAGTAGAAGGAGAGGGGGATTTTGTGGAACACCCAAGACAACAGTTCTTATCTAAAAGGATAGTTGAGGAAAACTTTGAGCAAAGTTTAATCTTAGTCATTGACAGCGCTTCATTGGACATCAAATAGTGATAACCAAATTCCATATACGCATGTCTCACCTTTACGAAAAGCAGTACTTGAATATTGCTTCCTGTCTGTATCTCTCTTTTCAGTGAACTGTTGATTCTTTCATTGAATCAAGAATTAAAAGTGACCATCTTCCACAGGCTTTTACAATTGACCCCTGGACTGGTAGATTCCGGTAACATGAAAAATTATTCATTTTCGTGGTTTAGTAATTCGTTGTACAGTACGTAGTGGTTTGGCTTTGGTAGTGGTTTAGCCGTCGTGGTTAAGGTATTCGTTGTTAAAGTGGTAGTGGTTTAGTCATACATCCGGGCCAAGGGGTGTAACACCCCCATCAGTGCAGTCACAAAAAGGTGAGTGTGGTGTTCAGACCCACAGCATGTGCAGACAATAATGTATGACTCTCCGAGGCCTAAAACCACAAGCAATGTAGTGACAAAATAGTGCTAGTCTGCCAAACAAACACTGATCTGTAGAGGCAGACATATTTGGGCCTCACTAAAAAACACCTGCCATGTGGAGACAACCAATGCCATTGTGGGCTAACACTGCCACCAATGTGCATGAATTGGCCTTAAACAATGTGAAAACAGCATTTGCAGTCCAATCATCAGCAACAATATGTACACCCAAAAAATTAGCCAAAATAACAAAAACTTGTTTTATTCAGCATTCAAATCTGCAATCACGATTCTGGCAAAGAAACAAGGCCAATGGCCAGTCCATGAAAATTAGTCCTTCAGGGTCAATATCGGATGAGTTCCAATACATTGCTTGCCTGCACTCACATCACTAGGGGACAACTCCCCAAGGAGGGGCATCTTCTGGGGCAGGCCAGGCACCGCAGGGACAGGATTAGTGTGTAGCAGGATGGGTAATGGGAGGACTTGGGGCAACTGGAGTGTCTGTAGCAACTGCAGTGGACAAATCGGATTGAGGGTGTGCTGGAGCTACTGCAGTGGACATGTTGGACTGAGGAGTTGGGGGCTCCACTGCAGTGACCATGTCAGATTGTGGGCGTGGGGGATCCACTGCAGTGGACAGGTCAGATGGGGGGCCAGGGTCTCCACTGCAGTGTCTGGAAGTGACAGAGTGTGTGGTGTTGTGTGAGTGGAAGTGCCTGTGTTTGGGGGTGAGGGCCTAATCATCTTGGGGATGGTGTAATGGTGTGTGGGTGATCTGGGGATGGCTTTTGGTGTGTGAACTTTGGGGGGGTCTTGGGTTGGGCGGATGTAGCTTTGGGGGTGAAGTGTGGGATGGTGGTGGGGTTTTGCCTTTCTTCTTCCTGGGGGATACACGGGTGGGGGCCTCTGTGTTCCTACTCTTAGAGGAGGGTATGCGTGTGGTGGGGGATCTCCTCTCTGTGCGTGGTGACTTCCTCTTCCCCTTGTGAGTTGGAAGTGATGTCAGTGGGCAAGAGGCCTAGGTCACAGAGGAAGACCCTCTGGGAAGGGAGGGTTGCAGGAGAGTCAAGTGTAGAGATTTTGGAGGGAGAGGTAGTTGAGGAATGCGCAGTGGTTGTGGATGGCTGTGTGTGTTGTTTTTCCCTAACCCCTGTGTGTGTGATGTCAGTCCCCTGAGTGTGCGTGTGTGTTTCTTTGGACTTTGTCCTTGCTTGCTGTGTGCTGCCTTTGTCTGTTGGTGTGTGTGCATGTGCCTGTGTGAGTGTGCTTTGGGCAGGTAGGTCAGTGTGGACTGTGGATGGGGCAGAGGTCGGAGGGGTGAGGGACTGTTGTAGGAGGGACACTGCTGCCGTCAGTGAGGAGGCCATGGACAGTTTTGTCCGATGTAGGGCAGACATGTTTGTTGATATGCCCTCTATGAATGACACCAATTGGGTCAAAAGACATGTGTGTGCATGGAGGACACTCAAAATGGATGTCTGCCCCACATGCAACTGTTTCAGCAAGTCCACGGACTCCACACTCAGGGCAGCAGGGGTGACAGATGCAGGGGGTGCGGTGCCTGGACCAAAGGAGACATGCTCCCTCACACGGGAGTGTCTACAGACCTTTGAAATGGGAGCAGCTGGGAGGGTGGAGGTGATGGTGGTGGGGTGGACAGACTCAGTGGGTGCGGCCTCCGCTCTGGTAACATCCACCACCACAAGAGAGTCATCACTGGAGCTGGATGGTTCATCAGCTGATGTTGATGTGTATGAGCGGGCATCAGTGTGGCTCCCCTCACCCTCTGTGCCACTGGGTCCCTCATCTTCTTCCACAGTGGACCCCGTCTGGCTCGCTGCTTCCTCCTGGTCCATGGAACTCTCTCCTCCACTTGTCGATGATGATGCTGTGAACAAGGAGGGGAAACATATTCACATCAGTCATCTGCATATACTTGACACTAGATTTCAGTTCCCAACACATCACAGAGCAAGGCCTAGCATAATCTCTAAGCCAATATTCCTTTCAGCTCACACATATGTAGATAGGTCACCTGTCAGTCTGCCTGTGATTCATGGTCAAGAAACACATGTTGGCAATGAAAAGACCTGTCAGATGTATCTCAATTTAAACTATGTACATGCCCAACAGGGCACTGTCTTGCCAGTTGTCTGATCTATAATGCTCCTGAGTGTCAGGCCTTAACACAAACATGTCCCATCTCATGCAAGGGAGTCTGGAGTTGGGCACGCAAATGGAATGGACAAATACCTAAGTGTACATGATGAACATACTCCCATCCACAGTAATCAATATGGGCTCATGTTGTGAACCCCAAATGCTAAAAAGGTCTGCATGCAGGACAACTGCCAAGTACAAAACAGCATCTGAAACATTTTCATGTGCCACACTATGCCACAGACCTGTCTGCCTAAACAGTCTGTACTGACTTTTATTACTGGGCCAGTGAATCAAGATGTACCAGTCAGCACCAGGTCACACTCAAGTATACAATGTGCAAGTAACAACTGTAGTGGACAAGTACATATGTCCCCTAAGTGCTACATAGAAATCGCACACTTTGACAAGCTCATGTTGTTTACCTGAGACCTTTGGGTACATGAAGTCTGATATCTCAATACAGGAGCATTTTACATACTCACAAAAGAATAGAAGTAATGCAGCATACACATCTGTTTAGTCCAGCAATATGCACATTTATGGGATGACACACACATGATTTGCCCTGTGCATCTGAGCCAATTGACATACATGTGATTTCTGTACATATCCGATACATTGCCCACATGTGCCCTCCAAATAGCTAGGCCTGTACACACTGACACAGAGTCAGACACATGAAACTTCCTATGCAATGGTTACAGTGTCGCCTGACACTCAATAAATGGATATGACACTGTCCCTGATGGCCTGAGTTGGCATACCTGTCCTAGTCCATGTGAAACATGGGATTAGTGGGAGTACGTGGCTGCTTACCATGCATCATTCAAGCAAATACAGTACACTTGTCCCAGACACCGACTTAGTCTCACCTGCTGCACATGTGGACAGTATTCATGTCACAAACCTGTGTTTACCCCAAGCATCTCACCGTCCATTTGGGTATGTACCACACAGAGCGCATCTCATATGTCTGTCAAGTTGCTGACACATGTAAGACAAGCACATCACTCATGACGGTCAGCTCAATGCACATGTCGTACATGGTGCTGTACACAGTGACCTTGGACTACAGCTAATGCACAGGAGTCTAGTGACACATGTCACAGATGGAAAGGGACACACCTGGGCATCATATGACAATGGGGCATCTTTGCACTTTTGCAACACAAGTGTTGTCTCAGCAGACACGACATGTGATAGTGTCACCAGCTTGAGGGAGTGCAACATGCATGTCAGACATAGTACAGCTAACTGGCTCTAACTCACCCCCTCCTTGCTGCTGTCTGGCCTTCAACTGCCCATCCAGGTCAGAGAAAACCACCGTGAGTATCCGGAGCATGTGGGGGGTGAGGGTCCGTCGTCCACCCCTTTTGCGAGGAGGTGACAGCTTCAGCTGGACTCTAGCAATCCTCTGGGTCCAGCCACGGAGGTCCTGCCACCTCTTATGGCAGTGGTGGATGCGGCGTTTGAATACCCCCACAGATCTCACAGCCCAGACGATGGTCAACCAAATCTCCTGCTTCTGATGGGCGTCAACCTGTAAGGATGACATAGTGACACACCATCACTACACACCAGGGCCTGGTTTTCCTCCTCTGTGAATGCTGGGGCCCTATCCCCAGTACGTGCCATTGCAGACTCCAGAGGATGCAGAGACAGCAGCAGTGGCAGGTTGTGATGTAGTCATGTAGCATGTAGTGCAGGCAAGTGAAGTCTCTTGGGAACAGACAGCCTTATATGTGTGCTGCAGAGGCGGTTTCTGTTCCATGGGTCCAAAGAGATAGGTCAGAGACGTTTGCATTATCCGATTTTGTCCAATCCATCACATTGCACGCCTCGGACACGCCTACCGCGTCCTTCAAAATTTCAGTATCATGACACCATAGATTTGGATACATTGTTGTTGTTGCCCAACCGAATTTATGTGCACACGATTCGTACACGCTGCAAAAACGCGTCTGTCCCCATGACGACCAGTATCCAATGTGTGTGTCCGGCTTGGGCATGGAGTGTACGCCGCGTCTTTTGAATAGTCACCCGCGTCTGTCCCACAGGAGGCCTCTATCCAATGTATGTGTCCGGCTTGGGCTTGGAGTGTACACCGCGTCTTTTGAATAGTCACCCGCGTCTGTCCCACAGGAGGCCTATATCCAGTGTATGTGTCCGGCTTGGGCTTGGAGTGTACGCCACGTCTTTTGAATAGTCACCCGCGTCTGTCCCCATGACGACCAGTATCCAATGTATGTGTCCGGCTTGGGCCTGGAGTGTACGCCACGTCTTTTGAATAGTCACCCGCGTCTGTCCCCATGACGACCAGTATCCAATGTATGTGTCCGGCTTGGGCTTGGAGTGTACGCCGCGTCTTTTGAATAGTCACCCGCGTCTGTCCCCATGACGACCAGTATCCAATGTATGTGTCCGGCTCGGGCTTGGAGTGTACGCCGCGTCTTTTGAATAGTCACCCGCGTCTGTCCCACAGGAGGCCTATATCCAATGTGTGTGTCCGGCTTGGGCTTGGAGTGTACGCCGCGTCTTTTGAATAGTCACCTGCGTCTGTCCCCATGATGACCAGTATCCAATGTATGTGTCCGGCTTGGGCTTGGAGTGTACGCCGCTTCTTCTGAATAGTCACCCGCGTCTGTCACCATTACAGTAAACAGCCAAGGGGTGCCATCCACAATCTTTGTGCTGAGCATCAGGTGCTGTTCAACAAACAATAAGCCTGTCACACAGTATAGAATAAATATTCCATGCTTCAATACATGTGTGGGTACATAGCTTCACATGTCATAATGGACAGAGTTCCTTGTAACACACACTCCCTGGTTGTGCCATGTTTCATGGGGACAAAGTCCATTGTGTGTGATGCACATCACAACTGTGAGTGATAAATTTGCATATCCCCAAACGAGGCCTGGACATAGTTCCAGGGGCACATTGTATGATCTCATGTAACATACACCCTGGTTTACAGCTGAACTGTACTGTGTGTTACAAAGTGTACCTGAGCTACTATTGTGGTGTTGATCCAGAGTTTTAACGTATTGTGCTAAGCACATAATCCATCTTGTATGTTGTAGATGTAAATCGTTTCAAACGTCCATCTGAATTTGGCGTGTGAGTTGCTGTTGTGTCTGTGTGTCACAGACATACCTGTTTGCCATGCTGACAAATCTGGTAGCACATCATGTGTGTTTCATGTGTATGATGGTACGTGTACGTCGGGCATTACATTAATGACAGTGTCCATGTGGCATTACAAGATCCCTGTGTGTGGACCTTACTGACACCTGTCATTTGGACAACACATCCATCCTCAATAGTCACTGAGGTGTGTGTTTGGTATGTGACATGTTCTCAGATGTACTGTGACAGACCCCATAGATTGTTCACAGCACAGCATAGCACATGTTGTGTCACCATCAGGAGCTGAAATGTTCGGTGAGGGGCACATAGCTAGCATATGTGTCCATGCTCAACAGCACACACCGGACTCAATTGTGTCTTGCCATGATGTAGCATGTGATATTTAGCATGGTCATTGCCACATATGTAGGGGAACTAACAATATTTCTTTGTTCACCTATGTACTGCAGGAGACCAGCTGTCCACAGACCCTTCCCAGACCTTGCAATCATAGCTGAACGTGACTGCATCCGGCGTTACCGCTTCACAAGACCACTAATTGAGGATTTGGTGGAGCAGTTGGCCCCACACTTGCAACCTGGACGGCCATATCCATCAGCGCTGACCCCCAAGGTGAAGGTGATGTCAGCCCTACATTTCTTTGCCACAGGAACCTTCCAGCACACTGTGGCTTCTGTTGGTGGGATGTCCCAGACAATGTTTAGCCGTGTGCTTCGCGATGTTTTGGAGGCAATATTGTATTACCTGAACCAGTACATCCAATTCCCAAAACCACGTAAATTTCCAGACATAAAGAGTGACTTCTATGCACTGGGAAGGATGCCACATGTCATTGGCTCCATAGATGGGACACATGTGGCTTTGGTACCACCACAAGCACATGAGCAGACATACAGGAACAGGAAACATTACCACTCCATCAATGCCCTGGTGGTATGTCTGCCCGACATAACAATATCACATGTCTGTGGACGTTTCCCCGATTCGGCACACGACGCTTACATCATGATGAATAGCAGGATCCCAGAGATGATGTCACAGCTGCAGAACCAGCGTGCCTGGCTTGTCGGTGTGTAATATCTGTTTGCCTTGTGTGCTTATACTATCTGGGAATTTAACCCTCTTTCAGAACCATAATATGTTTGTTTATTTGATTGTATGTAGGTGACTCCGGATACCCCAACATGCCGTGGTTGCTGACACCACTCAGGAACTCTGTTACACCTGCGGAGATACGTTATAATGAGGCACATGAACGGACCAGGCGAGTGATAGAGCGGACATTTGGAGTGCTGAAAAGTAGATTTCGCTGTCTGGACAGGACAGGAGGGGCCCTCCAATATGCTCCAGAAAAGGTGTGCAAGATCATCATTGTGTGTTGCATGCTACACAACCTGGCAGTGAGGGAGGAGTTGCCTCTCATCCAGGATGATGGCGACCAGCAGCCACCAGCAGGGGAGGATCCTGGCCTGGGTCATGTTGCCAGTGATGATGAGGGTGAGGGGGATGTTCGGGCACAGCTCATCAACAACTTCTTCTCATGATTGTGAGTATGCAGTGATGAGTTGTCTACGTTTTTCCTTTGCCTGATATGTGTGTGTTGTGCAATGTCGATGCATTCATGTGGCTGCATGCTACTTGACATGATCCTTGCAGTAATGTGTCCGTTGAGTTAGTATGTTCTCACAAACAGTGTTGACATGATTCCTACGTTGTTTTCAGGATTCTTGTAAATTGTGTATGGAATGTCTATTGGAGATGTATGCAGTTTTTTTGTTATTTGAATACTGTTGTATGTCTGTCCTTCACAGGGTCCTTTGGCTGTTGTCTGGTGACATGTGACCTCCAAAACACACAATCCTGTTACAGAGTACTACTCTTCGTGGAAACCGGATGCAGTGCCACACACCCAAGTCCTAACATTTCTGGCCCTCTTGGTTACTTTGTGCTCACTGTCACGTGAGGTTACCTTGCATCTGTTGTGGAGTTCACATGTTGTGAATGTGTAATAAACCTGTACTCCACATTGTGGTGTGCCTCGTCTGTATACACACATCCAGCATTCCTTGGCATACTGTACCCGTGGCGTGATTGCCACTTTCTCTGAATGAGTTTAGTGTATGTGCATTTCAGTGTATTTTCTGTTCACAATAGTGGAGGCAATGTGTATGTGTGGCATGGAAATGTTGTGTTGTGTTGACCTTGCAGTGTGTATCTCTCATATGTGTCACATCTCCATGACTCACAAGACTGTGTTCCAATTGCTGTAGTTGTTTTCCTGAACAGTATTTGTTTAGCAGGTCATCATCTCTATGTCACAAACCAGGTTTAATTCAACACCGAGGCAAGTATTGTGTGAATATGATTTAATTTTGATGCATGTGTGAAATGGTACACAAAATTGATAGTGATGTACAGTATGATATAAATCCAAAGTTCACAGAGGAGTTGTTGGTGTGGGTAGATGAAATTCTCAGAGCCTAATTCACATTTTTTTGATTCATAGTTCCAACTTAGACCGTCCATTCCATGTGGGAGAGTTCAGTGTCAGTCAACAAGGTGAACGCTTTGCACACAATGGAGGATATCAGGAGCAGGTGTTCACTTCCTGGGGGGTATGCATGGCCATCTGTCTCTCACTTGTCCTTCTTCGGACGTCCCCTCTTCTTCTTTTCAGGGGGACCCTCAGGTGCAGGCTGCAGTGGTGCTGTGGACTCTCCGCCAGAGTCCTCATCCCTCACTGTGGCAGTTGCAGATGTTGCGGCAGCAGATGTAGTGGGCACACAGGGAGGTGTGGTCATGTTGTCAGCAATCTGGCGGAGGCATGTGAGTATGTCCCTGTGCACCGCAGTGAGGTCATCCATTTTATCCATTTTGGACTCCATCCTGGACATGTGGGTCTCCACCCTGGACATGTGGGAGTCCATCCTGGACATGTGGGAGTCCATCCTGGACATGTGGGAGTCCATTTTGGAAAAATGGGCAGCCTGCTGATGTTGTATGTCCTTGAGGATCTCAACTACCTGGCCAAAGTCTCCGGTGCATTCTCTGTATGCATTTATGATGCGTCCTAACTGTGGGTCATCTTGCGCAGCAGCACCATCTTCATGACGTGACCTCACCCCACGCACCCTCACACCACCCCTACCCACACGAGCAGGACCTGCCGTTACAGACACAGACAACAATGAGCCTCCTTCACTGTTGACAGTGGTGTTATTGTCCGCCAACTCCAGAGTGCCCTGTGTAGCTGTGCCGTCGGTGTCTCCTTGCCTTGGTCTGTCCGTGTTGGTAGAGGTCATCTGGTTGTTGGCAGATGTGGCAGGAGTGGTTGCAGGGTGTGCTGGAGTTACAGCTGCTGGTGCTGCATGCCGATCCACACCGGAGGGACCAGGTCGTTCATCGTTGTCCAAAGAGGACTGAGAAACATCCACACCGGAGAGCTCAGGGTCAACCTGAGTCTGGGACTGGGATTCTTGTTCTGTTCCAGCAGTCTCCCCAGCAGGACCTGTGGGTAGGAGAAACACACAATGTATGTTGTGGTTTTGCACACATCAACGGATCACACACAGTACAGTTGCAATTGCACTTCATGGTGAGTGTATGTACATTGCATTGTCCTCAATTGTCACAGACAGAGGCTTATATTGGTTAATGACATTGTAATTGCAACGTGAAGAGTTTTAATCAGCACGTAGAGCTTTGTGCACGGGAAACTCATGTATTGATTCATTGACTGTACATAGCCTTTGGTACTCAAGTGCCACCCTGTGCCAGACACAGGTGGGTAGGTTTTTTCAACATTTGTGCTTTCACAATGACATACTTGCGCTTCCTCTTACAATGTGTGGCAAGATTTGTGTATGTGTGCTGGCATTTGTGCATGTATTGTTACGTCACATTGGTGTGTCTAACATCATAGTCACAGTCCGGGATGTATGTGATGAATTGAGATATACTATTTTGTTGTATGTGTTCCTAGTTCTCATCTCATTGCACTGATGTGATTGTGTTACCATTGCAAATGATGTTGCTGCTGAGCTTTGTACGTGATGACGTCATTTATCTTGTCCATGGCTTCCATGGAAAGAGGAGTTGAGCAAGGATGCTTTCTTGCTTCTCCATGCTGATAACAGTGAGGTCTAAAGGTCTGTGTGTTTGTGTTATGCTGCTGTGAGTTGTACGCCTCCTCCAACCCAGTCCACATTACTCCTTGTGTGGAAAGTGTCAATGACAGTGAGGGGGGTGTAGTGGAATGGATGCTGAGCACGCTGCATGATGTAGGAGTTGGAAGCAGCTCACTACAGCGCTTTGTGTAAATGACACCATGCAACAGTGTCCGCTGTCTTTCTGTGGACATTCCATTCGCTGTCAGGTATCTCTTGTCAATGATGTATGTGTAGCTTCGTGTATGTGTATTGATGCGTGCTATGTCTGCATCTCGCCACTTGTCCTGTACGCCACACATCTTCACAGCCAGCCCAGGGGGCACCCCTGGGACGATGCATCCCCAGACTGTGAGTTGAAATTTACAGTTGAGATGGCTGAGAGTGTGTACATGTGTGAGAGGGCCAGTGCCTAGGTGTGACTTATGGCCAATTCATACATCAGGCCCATGTGTCAGCCATCTTGGTAGTACTTTTCAACTCCCTGTGAGATGGGCATAGTTTAAGGTGTACTTGATGGGCCATGTGGGAGGAGTATTGTTAGCTGTGACTCCAACTCCCATCATGCTTTTGGCTACACCCACCTTCCCAGCAAACCCAACCTTCCTTCCTGTGACTCAGCTTCCCTGTGAGGTAGTGTGACAGTGCTGGCAAGATGGCTGACAGTGGTGTCCTGGTGTTTGTTTGAGCACTACTCCCAACAGGGCCTTGTACTCCCCACAGCAGAGCCCAGTGTCAGCCATCTTGGCAGTACTTTTCCACTACCTGTGAGCTGAGCATGGTTGAAGGTGGGCTTGATGGGCCATGTGGGAGGAGTATTGTTAGCTGTGACTACGACTCCCATCATGCTTTTGGCTACACCCACCTTCCCAGCAAACCCAACCTTCCTTCCTGTGACTCAGCTTCCCTGTGAGGTAGTGTAACAGTGCTGACAAGATGGCTGACAGTGGTGTCCTGGTGTTTGTTTGAGCACTACTCTCAACAGGGCCTTGTACTCCCCACAGCAGAGCCCAGTGTCAGCCATCTTGGCAGTACTTTTCCACTACCTGTGAGCTGAGCATGGTTGAAGGTGGGCTTGATGGGCCATGTGGGAGGAGTATTGTTAGCTGTGACTACGACTCCCATCATGCTTTTGGCTACACCCACCTTCCCAGCAAACCCAACCTTCCTTCCTGTGACTCAGCTTCCCTGTGAGGTAGTGTAACAGTGCTGACAAGATGGCTGACAGTGGTGTCCTGGTGTTTGTTTGAGCACTACTCTCAACAGGGCCTTGTACTCACCACAGCAGAGCCCAGTATCAGCCATCTTGGCAGTACTTTTCCACTACCTGTGAGCTGAGCATGGTTGAAGGTGGGCTTGATGGGCCATATGGGAGGAGTATTGTTAGCTGTGACTATGACTCCCATCATGCTTTTGGCTACACCCACCTTCCCAGCAAACCCAATACTTCCTTCCTGTGACTCAGCTTTCCTGGGAGTGAATGTGTGCAAACAAGATGGCTGCTGCATGTGACTGGTGTTTGGATCCCATTGCCTTGCTGTGACTTTGTGCAAAGTTTTGTGATATTTGTGGATGGTGAGCTTTCCTGTTACATTGCTGGTATGTTAGTTGCAATCTGAATTTGAACACAGATCCCACCATGGGTTGGTGGTCCTCAGCCCAGGGCCCAGTGTCAGGCATCTTGGGAGTAGATTTACCTTGGGTCTCAGGTTGAGCATAGTCCCAGGTGTGGTGTTTGTTGTTGGTGGGAGGGGTGTGTGTGTGGCAGGGCCTGCTGATAGATGTGATCGGAGCTAGCACTCCTCCTCCACCACAGCCCAGATGGGCCACCATGAACCATGCTTCCATGACAGTGAGTCAAACTTTACATTCAAGGTGTCAGACAGTGGTGCCTGGTGTTTCTTGGAGCACTACTCCCAACAGGGCCTTGTGCTCCCCACACCAGAGGCCAGTGTCAGCCATCTTAGCAGTACTTTTCCACTCCCTGTGAGGTGAGCATGGTGCAAGGTGGTATTCCTGGGCCATGTGGGAGGAGGACTGTTGACTGTGACTGCAAATCCCATCATGCTTTTGGCTACACCCACCTTCCCAGCCTTCCTTGCTATGACTCAGCTTCCCTGGGAGTGAGTGGGACTGTGCTGGCAAGATGCCTGACAGTGTTTGTTGGTGTTTTGTGCCAAAGCCTTGCTGTATTTGTTAGTAAGTTTGTACGTGTTATGACATAGTTACAGGTTACTCTGGGATTACAGGTATTGTGTTTATCTCACTGGCATACGCATCACAGGATATTTAGCTTTGCGTTGATATGGCTTTGCTGACAGTGAATGGTTTCACTGACCCCCTGACAGTGATGTCTGTGGGTGTGTGTTGCCTCACAATTTTTACCTGTTGGTTATGTACTCACCAGGCTCTGGTATTCCTGATAATCCATGGATGCCCTCCGGTGGAATGATGGCCCGCACCTTCTTCTCCCAGGAAGTGAAGTGCGTAGGTTTTGCAGGAGGGCCACCGCCGGTCTGCTGGCTCAGGGCATGGTCTCTGCCAATCAGCTTCTTGACCCTCCTTCACACATCATAGTACCTGTTCCTGATATCGTCCATTGTGCGCAGGCAAGGTGCTTGTGCATTCACCTTGTTGACAATCCTCTCCCACATCTTTGTTTTCTGGGACATGGGGGTCTGTTGGACCAATGTGCCAAATAGCTGTGGCTCTACTCTGAGAATTTCATCTACCATGACTTCCAACTCAGTATCTGTGAACTTTGGATTCTTCTTTGGGGGCATGGTGATGGGTGGTGGTGGAGATGGATGTGTGGGTGTGTGTGGAAGTGAGGGTGAGTGTGTATAAATTGAGCTGGGTGTTTGTGAGTGTGCTTTCTGAGAGGTGCTGTGGTGTGAAGGTTGTTGGTGGGTGAGTTGTGAGTGTATGTCTCAGTGCAGTGTAGTGGTGTTCTCTGCTGGAAGGTCTGTTGAATTTGCAAAGGATCATGGTTGGGATTTTTGCCCTTTATGTAGGTGGAGTTGTGGGTGTGTCTTAAATGTCTTTCATTTTTTTTTGCCTTTGGCAATGGTTGTTTGGTCTGTTTCTGTCTGTTTCTGTTGGCTTCAGTTGAGCATGACGGAGACGTTCAGTTGACCGCGACGGATGCTTTTCTCAGCATTTGCGGGGTTGTCCGAGTCTGTCACACTCACGTTGTGCTATGTTGTAGCGTTCGCGTACGAGTCTGTCGCATCGGGATGATGCTATCCTATGTGGCATCGTTTGCGTACGAGTCTGTCGCGTAGGGATAATGCTATCCTATGTGGCTTCGTTCGCGTACGAGTCTGTCGCGTCGGGGTTATGCTAACCTGTGTGGCATCGTTCGCGTACGAGTCCTTCGCTTCGGACTCTTTGACGGCCGAATCACTGGTTTCCGTACTTGTCGGTCGTACGTCCTGTGCTCCGTGCGAGTCGGTTGTGTTTCACACACATTGCATCATACTCGGCCGGTTGTACAGCGCATGTACGTGTCGGTCGGAATTATTCCCAACTCTTGTATGAGACGCATGTTGCCAACGGAATGGTGCTGTGCCTTTCTCCATTACCTGTTCATTCAGACCTCTCAGACTATCTAAAGATCTGCATATATCTTGTACACTATGCTGATTTGTTGTGTGTTGTTGTTACATCAAGTATTTACCCAGAAACAAACATGGATAGAAACATCCATTTACAGACCATCACACTGAATAGGTTTTGTGACCATTATCAGAATTGTTTTCCTGCAGTGAGGGGGTAAGCTGCACTGTTCAGTGGTAACAGCATGGAATTTGCACTGTAGTTTTAGATGTATGAATGCTCATCTTTTAGACCTGCTCTCAACCAGGCGCATTATACCGTATTGTACTCGAAGCCAAACAAAACGTCTGATGGGAAGCTCTGGACTGCATCACTAAAAAGTGATCAGTGCTCCCGTCTACCCTCAGGGATGATAGGTACCGGGGGCACCAATTTCCAACATAGAGGCAGATCTCGCCCCACCCCCAGCTCGCCCAGGATTGGCTCTGCCGAAGCCTCTCCACACCTAGTGCTCTGACTGACACTCCTCTCATCAGCAGCCCCTGGTTTAGCGGTTACTGGTAGAAGTCGACCGTAGGTTACTCTGAGTAAAATAAATACCTGCAGGTCCGCACTGGGCACAGTTGCCCTAAGAAAAAAACACAAAAGGGCGTCCTAATGTGGAAAGAGTATTGTTAGACCAAAACCACAACTAGTTCAACAGCATAAGTCCTATGATTTGAGACTTGGGAATCTGAATGTGTTCAGTGGAAGGATGGGGATACAGAGACACACGGCATACTACAACAGTAGCTTTGTGCAGGATGAGAAACTACGGTTTTATCCCTAATGAGTGCTCCTCATACCAAGGCGTAGGATATGAAACTAAACGTGAGTGCTCAAGTATAATATACTAAAAGACTTATCTAAAGAAAGGTTAGTGAATGGGCAGAACAACTCGCAGCCGTAGAGAACGTGTCATAAAGCATACATGAATGTATCAAAGAAGGAAGGAAGCTAGAATAATACCAAAAGCTAATGACTTCTTCTCCAATTACTTCATCACAAGTGTTGTATAAAGTAATCTTTGAATTTTAATAGGTAACATGTATGGTTCACAAGGACACAGAGGTCCTATGTTTCAAAGGGTTTGCTATAAGTACAGATTGGGAACAGTTGTGCAGAGCTAAAACTGTCAAAAGTCTCTAGAGGGTCCTCATAGTATTGTTCATGACGTATGATTGCCTTTGCCCCATTCCATCCCCTTTTACCAACGTAAATACACGTAATTGTCCAACAAGTGATTTACTAACCACACTGTGTCCATGTTATTGTAGCAGTAGCCCACCCAACATGTTACGGACTCTCCCCAGCCCTTCTGCCTGTCTAACACCAAGATCTTAGACAGATAACCTCATTTCCCCTTTGACCAGCAGTCTCCTTTCCATTCTTAACTTTTTCTCAAGTCCGTCTACTTTGGAATTTGTTTGACATGTTTTTTTTCTTATCTTTCAACAGGTGAGAAGTGGATGGGGCCTGTCCTACCAGGGCAGAAGGCTCTGCTGTAGAGGCCAGATCCAGGAGAAGAAACTGTGATCAATATAAAATCAATCACTTGAAGATAGCTTGGCGAGTATGGTGGAGAGGTGGGAAATGGGCCTGGTCATGTCAAGGGGTTGAGGTATCGGTATTGACATGGCTTCAACGGGCTGCAGAGTATGAACCGAGACAGTGGTGCCTGCCATCAGCCCCCAACTTCCTGCGCTACGAGGAATGTAATAGGCTGTCTGTTCATTGAGAGGAAGATTAAAATAAGCCAGCTGAATGGAACATGGGGGGATTTTAAGCTTGTATATAAGGAGGTGTACACTGTTATGGTTGAGATGTATAAAGGCTGATGTAGAGCTCTCCTAACAGAAAACAAGCTCTTAAGTGAACATTGCAGCTCCTAAGCAACAACTGAGGGCCTTGGAGATGCTGCCCTCACTGTGTCACCTGTGGCTTCCTGTCATTGCCCCACTCCAGTCCTGACTCTGCACTCATCACATCCATCAGGCTTATAGCAATAATCCTCCCTATGGGTTAAATGAGCGGCTCTCACATTTATACATGCTTCATGACTGGTAGCTTCCCTCCTAACATTCTGTGTCCCACTCTTTCCAGGCTTGATTTTGAATGCAGGCTTGCATTGACTTGTGCATATTGTTAGAGTTATAATTGTGCTTGGGTGATCAAAAAAGTTTAATTAAAAACAAATTGACTTTGGAGCCTTCTTTGGGTATGATCTTGATGTATACATATATGCTTTTAAATGAGGTATGCGTGATGCTACAGTGGCTGTGGAGTGGAAGGAAGGCCTTGGAGCCCTTATTCTCTTGCAACCAATGCTGCGTTCACCTCTGTGGTACCCAAACTGGATATGGCATCACTCCAGAGCATAAATCTAAAAACCCTGTGGCCTTGTGCATGATCTCGATGGACAGCCAGCCTTTTTACTATGTTACCTATGCACCAACCTCAGTTTCCAGTAGACGTTTGTGAACTGGAATCTCTGACTAGCAAGCTTTCTTTGAGATTTTGATTATCTTTCTGTTTCGCGCCAATCTGCCTTAGATATTTTGCAAAAGACATTATTTTTCTTTTACTTTTCAAAACAGAATTTTCTCCCTTTTTACTGAATTGGACATAGCACTGTAGATCTTTGGAGCCACCAGTAGACATGCAATGCAGAGAAGAGGACCACACCTTCAGTGTGTAGTTTTCTTCATACCTTTTCTTCATTATTTGCAATGTGTTGCAATACCATACATTCTACACTTCAAGGAGAGGAATATTTAACAAACACAGAATGAAAAAATAAAGCAGTTAAACTAATCAATTACAGTGGTCATGAAAACCTCCAATGCGAGCTTTCTCGCCCTGTCACAAGTGCTAATGGATCTGGTGGGCAGAATGCTCATCTTTTACTTGGTCCATAAACAAGAAATGATCAAACTTAAGTCCTTGCCTTCAGTGAGGGTTTGTTGAGCCCTACTTGAGACCTTTGCCGATCCAGTGCAGCGTCCGCCTGCCAGGGCTGTAGAGCTCTCCGTAGCTGCAGAGGGCTCCAATTAGACATTGATTGTGTTTGCAGGTTTCATCTATAGCGTCTAGTCCAGCACATTTTGGGGGTATTGGAGTTCTCTTTGTTTGAAAAGTGATCTCAAAATTAATGTGACTCATTAAATCTTTCTCTCTGGTGGTAGTTTGTGGATGTCATCTTGGTAGTATAATGCTTCGGCCTACAGTTCTTTTTATTTGAACATTGGATGCTAGTCTCTGGTTGGGGTAGCGCTCTGCCCTTGGTCTTTGCTCAACCTCCATGGTCAGCTCGGATATCCAAAATCTCTAGATGGAGAGAACTAAAAGCTACCTGGATAGGAACGGAGTGCATTACTATCTAGATCCAAAGGAAGGTTCTTTTTGTGCGGACTGACAACCAGCTCGCAATACCATACATCTGTGGTAGGCAGGCTCAATGCCTCAATCTTTGGCAAACTCCCCATTGATGTTCGCGTAGTCTCGCCTTCCATCAAGCCAGGTCTGTGCCCTCTCAGGGGAAGAGAATGTCCAGGCCAACGCCTCGAGTCAAATCTGTCTACCTTAGTTAGAATTCTCTCTAAATCTAGTGGTTTTTTCAGAAAGTCCTAATACATTTGGGGACCCTTTGGATGAACCTGTTTGCTTCTAAGTAGAACACTGTACTATCTGTGTGTTGTGTACTTGGGGGCTCAGAGAGTATCTATGTATATGGTATTTCTATAATGCAAACCTATCCATAAGGCAGCCGAGCACTGTAACTTGGTCAAATGCAAGCTTAAAGTCTGTGTGCAATAGGAGAGAATGCTGGGTTGTGGAAAGTTAATGCATGTTATGCAGTGTTCTTTTAAAGAAAGAAAGAAATACTCTGATTTGTAGAGCACGGCTTCTCAACCGTGAGGGTATCCAGGCGCTGTTCATAGGCATGGGGAGATTAAGTCCATAATCACAGGATGTTGAGCGACACCAAGACTCGAACCTGGATCCCCAGCTCTGAAGTCGGCAGTTCTGGCTGTTACGCCACCTCCTCTCCTCTCTACAGAGATGAGTCTTTAACTCTTTCCTAAATTGTAGCAGCTGTGGGACGGTCTTGATGGATATGGGGCTGTCGTTCCAGATCCTGGGTGTATGGATGGGAAAGGCCTGTTGTCTTGTTTTTTTATTTTTTACACTTCTTTGTCTGCAATCTGATGGTGTCCTGGCTGCGGGTGTGCCGAGAACCACTAGAGCTGGTGAGCTTGTCTGCAATAGAAGCAGGGTGCTTTTTGTGGTGGCTTTGTAAATTAGGCAGCTGGTTTTGAAAATGGTGCGGGCTGGCAGGGGGAGCCAATAGAATTTCATCAGGATGGGGGTGATGTGATCATATTTTTTAGGCCCTGGTGAAGACATGCAGCGGTGTGTAGAATGAGCCAGAGAGGTGCCAGCGTGAAGTCTGTGAGGCTATTCACTTTCTGGACGCAAATATTTATCTTTCTTTAGAAGAGAGGGCTGGTACCAGGCAGTCTTTGTGTTTTTGGCCATGTGTTCCTTGAGGGGGCGGTTGCTGTCCAGAGTGAATCCAAGTGATTTGGTATTCGGTGAGAGCCGTCCAGGATCATGTCAATGAGGCAGGTTTGTACTTTATCTTGTTTGTTCTTGGAAAATAAAAGGAATTCTGTCTTGGTTGGGTTGATATTCAGGTGGGCGCTGGTCATCCAGGTGTGGTTGATGTTAAAGCAATCTGGATGTCTGAAGTAGAGGAGACTTTCAATTAAAGTTGTATATCATCGGCATACTGATGAATCTTTATACCGTTATCTGTACTGTAAGTAGTGCACCAAGCGGCTTCATGTAAACATTGAAGATGTCTGGAGACCGCATGGAACCCTGCGGGGACTCCATATGTGAAAGACATCTTTTGTGACCAGGCGGTTCCCAAAGTAGATACTCTCTTCTTTCAGTGGCATCAATGTTCGTGGTTTGCCTTTGCCCCATTCCACCTTCTGCCAAAGGTTGTACACAAGATCAGGAGGGAAAGGTCTTCATTCTTTCTGAAGCCTTCCTTCTGGCCTTTCAAGACATGGTTGCCACTTCTTCAAATGATGACAGTCGGGCCAAGTGGCCGTCTTTATTGTCCTATCTACCACTTCAGTTGTCAGCTTATCTGTCCGCTAGCTGTCCCATTTACAGATGTCATCTTGGGGCTGAATGGCAGGGTTTCGAAGTTGGAATTTCTAATGAACTGACAGGCACCCTGGAGTCGGGGAGGCATATTCTGAGCTTGTATTTGCAACATTGGAAGTCCTTCTGCTCCTACTGGTCGGCTCTCAATGTTTTGCCTCCTAGTTGTAACCCTTTTAAATTGTGTATTTTTTGCTTTGTGGTTTTGGGTTGGGGCTGGCGGCTGCTTGTTTTCATGCTTAGCTGGCAGCCATCTTTTTATATACAGACTTTAGAAACGCTTTCCTTATTTGAGGGCTAAAGAGCTCCTGTTTTGAGAGGGTTTGAGCTGGCATGTCTTGGGGTTTGGCCTGTTGTTTCATTTTGTGTTCTAACCCTGCTCCTTATGGGCCCTAACAAATGCTACTTTTCAACCTTTAGTTGAGGGGCTCTATAAATGTTTTGACCTTCAAGAGGCTTTTTCGGTTGCCTTTGTGTTGTGGGAGATTGCGGTCCTTTGGTGTAGGGAACATTGTGTAAGATTCTTCACCGATGGACTGGTGCTGAAGTCTGCTCCTCTTATTCCTGCAATTTTGTTCCGTTTTCACCTGTTTCAGGACATTGTTTTATCTAGGTTGGCTTCTGAGGTTGCTGATCAAGCCCATCAGATGTATTTGGCCCCGAACAACGTATTCCATCGGCAATATGCTCCGTTGGTGTCTTTTCCACTCTACTGTGTAAAAGGTTTTGCTCTTTGGGTGTCTGTATTCAAATTTGTTATCCGAACTATATTAAATTGTGTGTCACATGCACTGTCGGTGTCTGACTTTTGTGACCATATTCCGGACAATCACTTTCTAAATATTACATCTTCATTTGTAAGGGCTCTGTGTGCCTGAATTACTTATTGGTAATCTTCATTTCACCATGTTCTACTTTCTTTGTTGCAGTCCCAGGCAGGGTGGGTGTCCATTGGTCTGATGATTCTTTTGGCTTGCTATTTTTCAGGCAGTACATTGAATTGGAGGTCCCTTGTAAGAGGTAGCTGCATATGGGTGAAGTTTATTGAAATGTTCACGGGTGAAGTTTATTAAAAATGTTCTATTCTAGCTATTTGTGCATGTAGAGTAAAATCTTGTTGGAACAGGAATGTCCCCAGCATAGTTTCAAGATGTGCCCCTCTGCCCTGAGTAATTGAACTGTATTTCTAACTGGTATCCTGATTTTTTTTTTTGTGCCCCTGGCATGCAGGACAGTTGTGTGTGCTCACTGAGGCATAGACTGTGTTAAAGCTTCTGAGGCCCAGAATGTGGCTCTCTGGTCTTGAGCAGCACACCAAAATGAGGTGAGGCTTTAGTGGGAAACATGTTGGAAACCTTTTCTGTGTGATATGTTTTAGGTTGCAGCCCAAATGGAGACACTTGAGTATAGCTTTCTTCGCTTGAGCTATGTGGTGTAGGGCAGTGATTACCGAAGAGTAAAGGATGTATATGTTCAATGGCTACTTCAAGTGTTGATCCATCAAGCAACTGTATTGTAAAAGCAATGAAAAACTTTTTCACCTTTGCTAGTCTTCAAGGGTCCAGAGGGCACTTCATGTGAGCACTGTTTATTGAAGAGCCTTCTATCAAGGAGGCTATTTTTATTCATCAGGCCAGGTAAAAAGGAGAGGAGACCACAATAATAGTCTGTGCATGCACCAAACATAGGGTCCAGAATGTTGGGGGGTTGGCCTCTTACCTAAGAGTTACAAAATGATGCCCCTGAGCCACACCCACCCTCAGGATCCCACTTTCCTGTTCTGTCACACCAGGCGTATTCTATATACTAGCATGCATCGCTCCTCTGGCTCTGTCTTGCCACGGTCCCTATGTGCTGCAGATCCACCCAGTTCTATACTGCCCGATCACAGTGCTTTCCTCTGCATATGCTAGTGGTTTAGATGCCACACCACTAACAAGAGGGCTCGACCCCGCACGGAGGAGTAGTAGAGGCACCCGTCACATGGCGAAACTAAAGTCCTATGTGGAAGTAGACCAAATCATCATTTCTCAATGCCTTTAATGAGAATCTTTGTGAAAATGAAGAATGCAAAAATAGTGCACTGCCTTTATGAGGAAGTGATTAAGAAGACATCTTTTTGAAGCTACAAGCATATTGCATTGCATTGGCAATTATGAGGAAACAGATATGAAGGATGTTAAAACGAATACATTCTCTCCTAACTTTAACCCTCAACTCTTCTAATTTTATCCCTAACCCTCACACCTACTAAAGCCCTAACTCCAAAACAAACCTTTAGCATAACCCTTACCAGAACTCTACAACGCCCTAAGCCTCACCTTAAACATTGCTCTAATCTGGCCTTCCCCTGACCTCAATCCTAAACCTCACCTAAACTTGAACCAAACCCTTCAAACAGCAGGAGCCCCAGATCCTATCTTTAACCCTTCAATGCTGAAATCATTGTTAATGAAAAATCCATTTGTCGATTTTAATGAACTTTGTCATAATTACTCAAAATTAAGATTAAGTTAAGCAAAATAGTTTTTAGGTCGAGCATAGAGCCAGCGCGAATGCGCTGCTCTGCGAGACTTATTGTAGAGGAGTAGGGAATAGAAGTCCCGCCCACTCTCTGCCCATATTTGCCATTGGCTTGTGTCATTTTCCGTCCTAAATGCTGGCTTCTGATTCGTCAGTAGGCTTGTTAGTCCCTCCTTAGTACCGCCTCTTCTTCATTTGTCACCTCCCATGGCGACTGGCCTCTTTACTTTGGTTGTTACACGGTACGTGTTATTTAGACTGTGAACACTATTTTCTTTAATGAGGTTCTCCTACTGCAGTCACAACATGTTTTGGTGCCTTCTTTACTCCCCCCCCTCCCTCCAGTTGGCGTGGCTTCTTCCCCCCTCCTGTTGTCTGTTCCTTCCCCCCCGCCAGCCCTCCCGTTGTCCGTTCCTCCCCAATTGTCCGAGCCTTTTCCCTGACCCCCGCCCGCCCTCCCGTTGTTCGTGCCTTCCCCCCTGCCCTCCCGTTGTCTGTGCCTTCTCGCCCGCCCTCCCATTGTCCGTGCCTTCACCCCCCCGCCCGCCCTCCCTCCTGTTGTCCGTGCCTTCGCCCACCCTCCCTCCCGTTGTCCGTGATGCCTACCATTTACAATGCAACAGGTCTCGTGTAAATGCGAGACCTATTGCATTGCAAATGCTTGTTGTTCCTTTCTGTTCATAATAGGTTTCTTCAAAACGAAATCATCATTTTCACATAGTGCTCAGTGATAGTAATTGATTGACTTCATGTAAAAGGAAGTCTAGTGGAAGCATTCTTGGAGAATGAGCTGCATGCGTTTGTGTTCTGTTAAGACCCTGTTCCCACACCCTTGTGGTTCCTTTACTTACAGAAACCAGAGTCCCTTGACACTTAGGGGTCGATTCCGATCCCGGTCGGAGGCGCACCTAATACCATTCGGCCGGGAAAAAAGCCAGGCGAATGCCTGTTTCCCGACCGATTCGCACATACGTCCGAACGAGCAAGTACGATGCGCACAACTGCCCCAATCCCGACCCAGTCGTACTCACCAAATACAGGTCCTGTTCTCCGACCGAGGCAAATCCGGGAACGCAGAATCGAGTCGCACGGAAGCCAAAATGCAGCCCCGTCCGGCCGGACAAGTACGATGCGCTTTCCGTACGCGCCGAACCCGTCGCTACGCACGGCACGTCAAAGCATCCGGGAGAGGCGCACATAAGCTCCGATTCGCGCCACAAGACGATCCACGGCTACGAGACGAACACGCCAGCGACGAGGACGAGGCGAAGCAAAGAGAAAGACGAACGAGACGAACCAACCATGAATCCCATCGTGCCGATCCTACCAATATTCTACATCTATTACCGGAACAGGCACGGACGCGTACGGCGCAGAAGGTAAGTCAGACACCCACCACACAAACAAACTACACGTACCCGACATATCACACACACACAGAGGGATGCAGAAATTACTTACACCAGCAACAGCAGCACCATAGGGGCGGGATGGCTATCACCAATGCCACATATACACATAGGGGCCTGGATGCCAACAACTAACACCACCCCTACCCAGGGGGTGCTAGATGCCTGTCACTACTACCACCTCTACCCATGGGGGGCTGGATGCCTACCACCACTACCACCCCTACTCAGGGGGTGCCAGATGCCTACCACTACTACCACCTCTACCCATGGGGGTCAGGATGCCTGTCACTACTACCACCTCTACCCATGGGGGGCTGGATGCCTACCACCACTACCACCCCTACTCAGGGGGTGCCAGATGCCTGTCACTACTACCATCTCTACCCATGGGGGGCTGGATGCCTACCACCCCTACTCAGGGGGTGCCAGATGCCTGTCACTACTACCACCTCTACCCAGGGGTGCTAGATGCCTACCCCTACCACCACCCCTAACCAGGGGGTGCTAGATGCCTGTCACTACTACCACCTCTACCCAGGGGGTGCTGGATGCCTGTCACTACTACCACCTCTACCCATGGGGGGCTGGATGCCTACCACCACTACCACCCCTACTCAGGGGGTGCCAGATGCCTGTCACTACTACCACCTCTACCCAGGGGGTGCTAGATGCCTACCCCTACCACCACCCCTACCCAGGAGGTGCTAGATGCCTGTCACTACTACCACCTCTACCCAGGGGGTGCTGGATGCCTGTCACTACTACCACCTCTACCCATGGGGGGCTGGATGCCTACCACCACTATCACCCCTACTCAGGGGGTGCCAGATGCCTGTCACTACTACCACCTCTACCCATGGGGGGCTGGATGCCTACCACCACTACCACCCCTACTCAGGGGGTGCCAGATGCCTACCACTACTACCACCTCTACCCAGGGGGTGCTGGATGCCTGTCACTACTACCACCTCTACCCATGGGGGGCTGGATGCCTACCACTACTACCACCTCTACCCAGGGGGTGCTAGATGCCTACCACCGCTACCACCCCTACTCAGGGGGTGCCAGATGCCTGTCACTACTACCACCTCTACCCAGGGGGTGCTAGATGCCTACCCCTACCACCACCCCTACCCAGGGGGTGCTAGATGCCTGTCACTACTACCACCTCTACCCATGGGGGCTGGATGCCTACCACTACTACCACCTCTACCCAGGGGGTGCTAGATGCCTACCACCACTACCACCCCTACTCAGGGGGTGCCAGATGCCTACCACTACTACCACCTCTACCCATGGGGGGCTGGATGCCTACCACCACTACCACCCCTACTCAGGGGTGCCAGATGCCTGTCACTACTACCACCTCTACCCAGGGGTGCTAGATGCCTACCCCTACCACCACCCCTAACCAGGGGTGCTAGATGCCTGTCACTACTACCACCTCTACCCAGGGGTGCTGGATGCCTGTCACTACTACCACCTCTACCCATGGGGGGCTGGATGCCTACCACCACTACCACCCCTACTCAGGGGGTGCCAGATGCCTACCACTACTACCACCTCTACCCATGGGGGGCTGGATGCCTACCACCACTACCACCCCTACTCAGGGGGTGCCAGATGCCTACCACTACTACCACCTCTACCCAGGGGGTGCTGGATGCCTGTCACTACTACCACCTCTACCCATGGGGGCTGGATGCCTACCACTACTACCACCTCTACCCAGGGGGTGCTAGATGCCTACCCCTACCACCACCCCTACCCAGGGGGTGCTAGATGCCTGTCACTACTACCACCTCTACCCAGGGGGTGCTGGATGCCTGTCACTACTACCACCTCTACCCATGGGGGGCTGGATGCCTACCACTACTACCACCTCTACCCAGGGGGTGCTGGATGCCTACACCTACCACCACCCCTACCCAGGGGGTGCTAGATGCCTGTCACTACTACCACCTCTACCCAGGGGGTGCTGGATGCCTGTCACTACTACCACCTCTACCCATGGGGGGCTGGATGCCTACCACCACTACCACCCCTACTCAGGGGGTGCCAGATGCCTACCACTACTACCACCTCTACCCAGGGGGTGCTGGATGCCTGTCACTACTACCACCTCTACCCATGGGGGGCTGGAAGCCTACCACTACTACCACCTCTACCCAGGGGGTGCTAGATGCCTACCCCTACCCAGGGGGTGCTAGATGCCTGTCACTACTACCACCTCTACCCAGGGGGTGCTGGATGCCTGTCACTACTACCACCTCTACCCATGGGGGGCTGGATGCCTACCACTACTACCACCTCTACCCAGGGGGTGCTAGATGCCTACCCCTACCACCACCCCTACCCAGGGGGTGCTAGATGCCTGTCACTACTACCACCTCTACCCAGGGGGTGCCGGATGCCTACCACTACCACCACCCCTACCCAGGGGGTGCTAGATGCCTACCCCTACCACCACCCCTACCCAGGGGGGGCAGGATGCCTACCACCAACAACACCCCCACTCATAGGATGGGTAATGCATAACACAACAAGCACACACCAACATAAGGAATGCAACAAAAAGACATCCCCCCCAACACCATGACAAGCGTGTGTAGACTGTGTCAAATGCCTACAACACTGAACATGACTTTGAACATACAATGTGACCCCCTATCACATGTGTCACACATAAATGTGTGTGGCCCCCACAATGCAAGCAGACCATGACCACTGTGGCAATGGGGTCCAACCCCCATCATCACAGTGACCAAAAGGTAAGTGTGGGGTCCATAGCTGAAGCACATTTTGAACATTGTGGCAATGGGGTCTAAACCCCCATCATCACAGTGACCAAAATGTAAGTGTGGGGTCCATAGCTGAAGCACATTTTGAACATTGTGGCAATGGGGTCTAAACCCCCATCATCACAGTGACCAAAATGTAAGTGTGGGGTCCATAGCTGAAGCACATTTTGAACATTGTGGCAATGGGGTCTAAACCCCCATCATCACAGTGACCAAAATGTAAGTGTGGGGCCCATAGCTGAAGCACAATTTGAACATTGTGGCAATGGGGTCTAAACCCCCATCATCACAGTGACCAAAAGGTAAGTGTGGGGTCCATAGCTGAAGCACATTTTGAACATTGTGGCAATGGGGTCTAAACCCCCATCATCACAGTGACCAAAATGTAAGTGTTGACATTGAAAAAGCTGCAACTGGCAAACTGCATGGATGATTCCTGGTCACAGAACAACAAACACATCAGTGGCAAAGTAGTGCTTGTGTCCCATAGCAACATAGATTGTGTGAGGCAAACAGTGCAGTGCAAATAAGACATATCTTTGGCCATGTGCAGACAAACATCACCCATGGGGGCTGACACTGTCAACATCCATCAATGACACAATGACAGAAGTGACCATCATAATGCAGACCCACATATTTGCACCAATGGGCACACAAATGTAGATACCCTGTGGAGATTGTAGATGTGAGGTGAACAAATAACATACCATGGCAGCAATGGGACACACAAACAATGATCATTGTGCTGACTGATGACCTAGGAGTCCCAGCGACAGCAGGTGAAACCCACCAAACAACATACAGCCAATGGCACACTAAAGATATGCCAATGCAGTGGTGCAGATGCACAAACACAAACAGGCAGACCCACACTGCACATCAAACACAACAGGTGAGGGGGTGCCAGTGTCCCCAGGCAACCACACAACACATGATGAGGCCTGAATACCAATTACACAGATGCACATACAGTGCCACACAAAAGTAACTCATGGATCCAAATCCCCTATGTGGGCAATCAGGCATTGTTAGATGAGAGGGAGCACAAATTACACATGTCACACAAGCTTGTAGGAACAGCAACTAACACAGCAAGAGACAGACCCACCACAGCACTACCCCCAGGGACCCCATATTGTGCTGACACTAGCCTGCATGATAATCCCACTGTGATGACAATGTTAGATGTCGTTCACACTGTGAACCCCAGCCATGTGTCCTGAGCAACTAACTACCATCACACCTACACAAGCACCAATCAATCAGCACGGTCTGCCAGCCAAGGCCAATATGGAGGTAGGGGTCTGGCCGTGCAACAACTCACTTCTGCACACACTCAACACCACACACCCTGATCTCCACCAATGTGCAGCAGTGAATCTCACATGGACTGGTGACATTGCACATGCACCCATGACAATACCAGGGGTGGTGGTGGGAACTAAGGTGCAGAAACCCATCACACATGGCCAGTCAACAAGACTCGTCAATGTCTGACACACAGCACAGTATGCTGTACATGGGCATGATGTGAAATCCACCACAACCAATGGGATCCTGGCCATAGTCACACACCAATGAAGAAGCCAAGGTGACACACGAAGAACACACGTACACAACTACCAACATTGCAGCTCTGACCCTGAGGAGTGGCAGCAGTCACACACACAACGTGTCACAATCACTGAAAGCTAACACAAACTGTAAATCACATTACTCGTGTAAACAACAAGTGCCAAGGGGAATCCTGAATGTGTCCCATCTACGTTTGCCCACATCCCCAGCACTGACAACAAAGACAACCTGGGATGACAACCTCATGAACATTAGTTTGCCATGCACCCACATCACAGAGAAACCAGGTCCAAGATGCTGGATGAACACAGAACAACTCAGCAAGCATCACAAACAGGAACATCCCTAGGGACACAGCCTGTGTAGGAAAAGGGAAGGGAACACGCACAGACATGCTTACACAACACAGGCCCACGCAATGTCACCAGATTACACACTGCCATGAGGGCCCTCCACTCCTGTGGAAGGTCCGCTGTGCCAAACCTTGTCTGTGCACGACCCAAACATGTAAGCAGAACACTCCGTCAGTGAGTCAACAACCACAACACACAGAAGGCTCTGCTCACATCAGCCTGGGTACGGGGGTGTCACGTCAGTCATCTGCGCACACACCAAACACGTGTCAAGCAAGTTGCACTGTATACACAGATGAGTCCTTCGACATTGATGTGCAAAACTGCATGTCCAGTGGAGCTGGGCACACAGTCAGGGAAATCGGAACATTGAACAGTGGTAAGCCCACCAGATGTGCATCAGTGTAAGACAAAGATGTTCATTTACAAATGCAAAAAGGACATCCCTGTGTCAAATGCTGAACATTACACCCTCAGACTGTAGCAAAGGATGCCATAGATCCAGACTACAACAGGACACATATCCCATGGACCACATGGAGTCCATCACTGCAACACTTCATCGTCCTGATGTGAACACTATTACAATTGCAAATGCAGGATGCTACTCATCCACATCATGTACATCAAAAGAAAACCCAAAAGTAAACAAAAAGAGGCTTTATTCAGCAAATGTCAGGGTAAACACGGAAGTCCAAAAGAAACTAAGGCCAATGGCCAGTCCAAAATCACAGTACCAACGGGGTGAGAAGTGACAACTGGTCACACATTGCTTGCCTGCACTGGTACGGTTCGGGGACATCCCCCTTGGAGGGGCATACAAGGGGCAGGCCAGGCACCGCAGGGACAGGATCAGGGGATGGCAGAGTGAGGCAGTGAAGGGGTGGTGGGTGCAGGAGTGTCACCGGCAACTGCAGTGGAGGTGTCTGACTCAGGGGGCCGGCACCACTGTGGTACACAAGTCAGTTGGTGTGGGTGCTGCAACCACTGCAGTGGGCTGGACTGATGTAGTGGACTGGGTACCCACTGCAGTGCCCGAGTCAGACGTGGTGGTTGTGGACTCCACTGCAGTGCATGACTCCAAGGGAGTGGAAGGGTGGGCAGATGAGGTGGGCAGGACAGAGGGGGACCCGGTCCCCACAACAGTGCCACAGGCAGAGCGTCTGGGTTGGGGGTGGAAGAGCAAGTGGCAGGGGGAGGGCCTAAGCAGTCTGGGGATGCGGTATCGGTGTGTGGGGGAACCTGGGGCAGGGTGTGGCGGGGGAACCTGTGCAGTGGTGGCCTGGGGGATGGAGGAGAGAGACTGGGCGCTGGAGCTGCGTGGTGGTGGTGGTGGTGGGGTCTTGCTCTTCCTGCTGCGGGGGGACTTCCTAATGGGCTCCTGTGTCTGCCTGCGCCTGGGGGAGGGTGTCCAGGGGCGAGGGGCACTCCTCTCTGTGTGGGTGGACTTCCTCTTCCCCTGGTATGCTGGATCAGCAGGAATGGTGGGGAAGAGGCCGAGGTCACACAGGAAGATCTGCTGTGTAGGTGGGGTAGCAGGCAAGGGAAGGGGTCTTGGAGGGAGAGGATTTGGAGGACTGCGGAGTGAATGTGGAAGCCTGTGTGTGTGTGTGTGTTCCCCATCCCCTGTGTCTGTGGTATCAGTCCCCTGAGGATGCTTGTGTGCACGTCTTGCCTTACTCTTGGGTGTGTCTGTGCTGCTCGTGTCTGTGTGTTTGGGTGACTGTGCAGGTGTGCATGTGCTTTGGACAGGTAGGGGGGCAGGAAGTGTGGATGGGGCAAAGGTGGGAGGGGTGAGGGACTGTTGGAGGAGGGACACTGCTGCCGTCAGGAGGAGTCCATGGACCTATTGCTCCTCTGTAGGGCAGACATACCCGTCGAGATGCCCTCCATGAACGACACCAGCTGTGTCAACAGAGTGGTGTGTGCATGGAGGACACTCAGCATTGCTGTCTGCCCTACATGGAGCTGCCGAAGGAGGTACACAGACTCCTCACTCAGGGCAGCAGGGGACACAGGGGCAGGGGTGCAGTGCCTGGCACGAAGGAGACACGCTCCCGAGCACGGGAGCCTCCACGGACCTCAGGAATGGGAGCCGATGGGAGGGCGGTGGTGGTGGTGGTGGTGGCGGGGCCAGACAGACTAGCTGGCCTTTGGTGGCTGCCGAGACCCGCCTCCACAAGGGAGTCATCCTCCGAGCTGCTGTGGTCCCCAGCTGAGGTGGATGGTGCTGAGGACTCCTCGGTGTGGCTCCCCTCGCCCTCCGTGCCACTGGGTCCCTCTGACCACTCGTCCGATGCTGACCCAGTCTGGCTCCGCTGCTCCTCCTGGTCCGTGGAGCTGTCCCCTCCTATGGCCGTGGATGTATCTGCAAACAATTAGGGAAACAGACAAACATCAGTCACCTGCACTGACCGCACACACCACAGTAAGTACAGCACATTACAGAGCAAGCCCTGGCATCCTTAGTTGAACATTGCCTAAAGTCCTCACACAGATTCGGGGAAGCCAATTGTCAGTCTGATGGTCAACCATGGGACTCACACCCCTCCTGCCCTTGCACCCATCTGTCTGGTGCCTGTCTGATGGTAAGACCCCAGTGTGGACACATGCACCACCTACACAGTTGTTGGACATTGCAGGGAACACGGTGAAGCATGTGAACATGCACACATCACATCTCTTGCCACTGAGTCAGTGCAGGTGTCCGGATAAAGGGATGGCCAGATTCTAATTAGAAATGCATGTGATGCATACCAGCACCAGACACCATGACACCCATGTCCGGATAGTCAATGCCACAATGGGGTGCATGTTGCACATGTCACTCCCCTGCAGGATCAGTCCCAGGAAGTTGAATGCCATGACACAGGAATGCGTGCAAAGTCATACATTACTGTCTCAAGTCACATGGCCATGGCAGCCAGCCAACAACAGTCTGCACTGTGTCACAATCCGAGGGCATGGGGAATGCAAGTTATGTGACTGACAAGTGCACATGTCCATCCCCCAAAAACCACATCATCTGTACTACTATTTGTCCACGTCATACCAACTGGACATATGGGGGACATGAAACACAACTCTCTGAACATGAGCACCTCACAGTGAGATGTGAATGAAAATACAGCTGCCTGAAAGTCACAGTCGCAAACACCTGTGTGGACAGTCAAGTGATCAGACACCTATAAGTCACAGAAGTATCGTCCTTCATGGTCACATCTCAGATGGCATGCTGAGCCCCAACCGATAAACATACCAGTAGTCCTGACAACGAAGACACAGCACAATGAGACAGAGGCAGACACCTGAGGGTACATTTCACTGATCACAACATGCCAGATGATACACGGGAGTGGAAGTACAGAGTGTATTGTATGCCCTGGAGTAGGCATGACTGTCCAGCTCCACCTGTAAGAGGGATGAGTCCTGGACAGTAGGCAGGTGGCTAAGCATGTGTGACACACTGGATACACATACTCCTGAGGCCCAAATATTGTTCCCACCAGCAGCATGGGTGTGTGCCAAATTCCCAAGGGACATGTGGTGAGTCAGAGCAGCAAGCGGACCACATATCAAAGTTACACCCAGATCACATGTCAGAACTTAGGCATTGTGTAAGCAATTGACCCACCCATGAATCGCACAACATAGTCACGGGAACAAATGCTGTCCCCCACCTAAGCAAAGCAAAATGCAATGACACAGTCCGAAATGACACAATTTCCTGACTATAAGGGCCACACATATGCGTATCAGAGGAGAAGTGGGCATGTAACAAATGAGGGACATGGGTCCTGGACCACATGACTGATGTACTGTGGAAGTTTAACCAGGCCAGAGGAGGGCACATAGCATGTCAGACAAAGTGCACAGTGCAGTCATGGACTCACCCCCTCCTTGCTGCTGTCTGTCCTTCAGCTGCCCATCCAGGTCAGGGAAGACCACCGCCAGGATCCGGAGCATGTGGGGGGTCAGGGTCCGGTGTCCGCCCCTCCTGCGAGGAGGCGACAGCTTCAGCTGGACCCTTGCGATCCTCCGGGTCCAGCCACGAAGGTCCTGCCACCTCTTTTGGCAGTTGCAGATCCTGCGCCTGTAGACCCCCACGGATCTTACTTTCCGGGCGATGGTCAGCCAGATTTCCTGCTTCTGGTGGGCATCAACCTGTGAGGATGACAAAGTGAAAAGGCCATTACTACACATGCAACTTATACGTGCATCACACAGTTGGATATACATGTCTCAATCACAGGGGCATATGATGTACACAGGCAGTGCAACAATGGCTATGAACAGTTTGCCAGCAGTCACTACATGGTATCATTGCATGGGAAGTAAACCTAGTTGGAATGCACTGTTACTGCACTGTACCAGTTCAGTGCATGTAACTACACACTTTGGGGTGTGACAACTACTCAGTGGGCATGCTAGCCAGTGGTGTGCACACTGAAAGTCCTGCTAGTCAGACAACATGCACAATTAGTGATGCAGTGGACAGCACACTCACCTGCTCCCCTGGTTTCCCATACAGCTTGCTGTACTGTGGAAGGAGGCTGTCCAGCAGGGCCTGGTTCTCCTCAAGGCTGAAGGCTGGGGCTCTCTGAACAGTACGTGCCATTGCAGGAGCCAGAGGATGCATAAACAGCAGCAGTGTTGGTGGCAGATGTCGTCCTGGAGATTGTAGTGCAGGCAAGTGAGCTCTCAGGGGAACAGCCAGCATTATATGTGTGCTGCAGAGGCAGATACTGTCCCATGTGTCCAAAGTGATAGGTCCAAGTCGTTTGCATCTTCTGAATCTGACCAATCCATGGTATAGCAGCACTAATACACGCCCACAGCATCCTTCCAATCTTCAACTTCATGACACCCATGATTTTGCAACATTGTTGTGGCTGGCCAACTGAATTCACTGCATCAGACTCGTTGGAGCTTCGAAAACGCGTCCGTTGCCATGCCAGGCCCATCCAATGTGTGCGCACCGATCGGTCCATTGCTGTACAACGCGTAGCCAGGATACAATGCGTACCCGCTCACATTGAATGCAATGGGCCGGCCGGGCACACTGATCGGTCCATTGCAGTTCAACGCGTACCCGCTCACATTGAATGCAATGGGCCGGCCGGACACACCGATCGGTCCATTGCTCTACAACGCGTACCCGGGATACAACGCGTACCCACTCACATTGAATGCAATGGGCCGGCCGGGCACACCGATCGGTCCATTGCAGTTCAACGTGTACCCGCTCACATTGAATGCAATGGGCCGGCCGGGCACACCGATCGGTCCATTGCTCTACAATGCGTACCCGGGATACAACGCGTACCCGCTCACATTGAATGCAATGGGCCGGCCGGGCACACCGATCGGTCCATTGCAGTTCAACGCGTACCCGCTCACATTGAATGCAATGGGCCGGCCGGGCACACCGATCGGTCCATTGCTGTACAACGCGTACCCGGGATACAACACGTACCCGCTCACATTGAATGCAATGGGCCGGCCGGGCACACCGATCGGTCCATTGCTCTACAACGCGTACCCGGGATACAACGCGTACCCGCTCACATTGAATGCAATGGGCCGGCCGGGCACACCGATCGGTCCATTGCAGTTCAACGCGTACCCGCTCACATTGAATGCAATGGGCCGGCCGGGCACACCGATCGGTCCATTGCTGTACAACGCGTACCCGGGATACAACGCGTACACGCTCACATTGAATGCAATGGGCTGGCCGGGCACACCGATCGGTCCATTGCAGTTCAACACGTACCCGCTCACATTGAATGCAATGGGCCGGCCGGGCACACCGATCGGTCCATTGCTCTACAACGCTACCCGCACACATCGTATGCAATGGCCAATGTGTGCGCACCGATCGGTCCATTGCTGTACAACGCGTACATCGGATGACAACGCGTACCCGCTCACATTGTATGCAATGGCCAATGTGTGCGCACCGATCGGTCCATTGCTGTACAACGCGTCCCTGTACAAGTCACTGGCATATGTCACCATGCCTGTCACAGGTGAACATATGCCAGCCACATATACTTCCCAGGGAGTGAGGGGCACACCTACAACACCACAGCCTGTCCACACTGTATCCTAAGGCATGTAAGGCTGCATTACATGTTCCGTGTATGGGGGTCAACATGTTGTTTTTTGGGTGGCACTTGGGGGCAGCCACTCCCAGGCTGTGCACGTGTTCATGGGGACAGAATCCTTGGTGTGTTGTGCACATGAACACTGTGGTGTGCAACTGTTCATTTCAGGGCATGTGGCATGGTCACATTTCACGGTTGTGTATGTGTATGTCATGTCACATACCCCTGAGTCCCATGTGTGACGGTATGTACGTCCCAGGGTGACCCATTGCCACAATTGTGATGGCCCTCCACAGTCTGTGTGCATGTTGTGTTTACAATGTCTCTGATTCCATGTGCACAATGGGAGACAGTCTCCACATCCACGATGTTTGTGCATGGACTTTGATGTTGTGCGTGTGTGTGTCACAGACGTCCATGTCTGTCCTGCCGAGGCAACAGGGACCACTACCTGTGGGGGTCATGGTTGTTTAGCTGTGGTGTATTCATGATGCACCATGTCATGCCAGTGTCCATGTGTCAATACAGGGTCCCTGGGAATCTATCTGTCGATGAGCTGTGATGCCTGGGGCACATCTGTCCTCACATGTCATTGTGGTGTGTGTTTGGAACGTGACAGCAGTACATGGGTACTGTGACACAGCCTAATGATATCCCATAGCACAACCTGGGACTTGTTGAGGACACATGTTGAACTGTGATGTTAGATGTTAGCCATGTAGGTGCCATACATGTCCTTACGGAACGGCACACGCATCATGTACTTGTGTCTCGTAATGATGTATCATGTGATATTGAGTCTGGTCTATGCCACATATGTGGGGTGACTGACAATCTTTCTTTCTTCACCTATGCACTGCAGGGCACCAGCTGTCCATCGGCCATTCCCTGACCTTGCAACAGTGGTTGAACGGGACTGCATCCGACGGTACTGCTTCACCAGGCCACTGATTGAGGAATTGACGGTGCGGTTGGCCCCACATTTGCAACCTGGCCGGACATACCCTACAGCGCTGACCCCCAAGGTGAAGGTGATGGCAGCCCTACACTTCTTTGCCACCGGTACCTTTCAACACACTGTGGCATCTGCTGGTGGGATGTCACAGACCATGTTCAGCCGTGTGCTCCACGATGTTTTGGAGGCTATGTTGAGGTACCTGAACCAGTACCTCTATTTCCCTAGACTTCAACAACTCACTGACGTGAAGAGTGACTTCTATGCCCTGGGGAGGATGCCGCATGTCATTGGCTCCATTGATGGGACACATGTGGCTTTGGTACCACCACAGGCCCAAGAGCAGGCATACAGGAACCGCAAACACTACCATTCGGTCAATGCACTGGTGGTATGTCTTGCAGATATGAGCATCTCACACGTCTGTGCCCCTTTCCCCGGTTCTGCACACGATGCCTACGTGATGAAGAGTAGTCGCATCCCGAGGATGATGTCACAGATGCGGAACCAGCGTGCCTGGCTTGTTGGTGTGTACTGACTTTGTACCATTGTGTGTGTTCTGCAATGTAGTGTTCCACCCTCTTTTCCAACTCAGCTAATGTGCAATTGTCTGTATGTAGGTGACTCCGGATACCCCAACATGCCGTGGTTGCTGACGCCCCTCAGGAACCCTGTGACACCAGCCCAGATGCGCTACAATGAGGCACATGGTCGGACCAGGAGAGTGATTGAGCGGACATTTGGTCTCCTGAAGAGCCGCTTCTGCTGCCTAGATAAGACAGGAGGGGCCCTCCCATATGCCCCAGCAAAGGTGTGCAAGATTGTCATCGTCTGCTGCATGCTACACAACCTGGCAGTGCGGAAGGAGTTGCCTCTCATCCTGGATGACGATGACCAACATCCGCCACCTGTGGAGGATCCTGGGCTGGACCACGATGCCAGTGATGATGATGATGATGAGGGTGATGTCCGCACACAGCTCATCACCAACTTCTTCAGCTGAATGTGAGTATCCAGGGATGTTATGTCAATGATGTGAGTTTGCATGATATGTGTTGGTGGTGCTCTGGTGCTGTTTGAGTGTGTCCATGTGCTACTTGACTGTATGCGTGCAGCGATGTGTCCTTACAGGCAGTCTGTACTCCACAACAGTGTTGACATGCTAACTTGGTTCTGGGTGGGTATCTTGTGACATGTATTGGGCATGAGTATTGCAGTTCTGTCCTGTTCTTCAGTGCTTTTGACTGTGTGTCATTTCTGTCCTTCACAGGGTACTTTCAGAGTTGTTTGGTCAACTGTGATCCCCCGACACCGTGAATCAACTTCCAGGGTGGTAGCTATCGTTTCCCTACAGGTGATGTGCACCACACCCATGGACTTCCTTTCTTCTACACTTGTTGACTGTGTGCCCACTGCCAGGTGGGATTACCTTGCATCTGTAGTGGTTACAACATGTTGCAAATGTGTAATAAACCTGTGCTTCACTTTGTGATGTGCGTTGTCTGTGGTCACACATCTGACTGACATTTGCTTACTGCACCAGTGGGCTAGTTAACACAGACTGTGAATAGGTGTTGGGTCTGTGCATTGCACCGTATTTCCTGGCAACATCAGTGTAGGCGATGAGTCAGATGGCCCTGGTGTGTATGTGTTGTGTAGCCCTAGTGGTGTGTCTCCCTCATATGTGTCACGTCGCCATGACTCACATGCCGGTGTTGTACTTGCTGTAGCAGTTAGCATGCACAGTGTCATTTCACAGATCATCATCTCCACTTCAGAAACAACGTTGGAATCACAAGAGAGGCAAGTATGGTGTATTACTGAGTTTATTGACATACATGTGTGAGTATAGTGCACAGGATGGTGGGTGCTGTACATTGTGATTGTAATCCAAAGTTCCTAGATGATTTGGAAGTCCTGATAGCAGAAATGTCCTGAGTAAAGTCCACAGTCATCTGATACATTGGTCCAACTTGAGCTCCCCATGTCATGTGGGAGAGTTGTGTTGCATTCGACAGGGTGAAGAGTTTGCGCACAAAGGTGATTTTCCCGAACAGGTGTTGGCTTCCTGGGGGTTGTGCATGGCCATCGGCCTCTCAGTTGTCCTTCCTCGGACGACCCCTCTTCTTGGGTGGGGGACCCTCAAGTGCAGGCTGCTGCGGTGCAGGGGACTCTCCGCCAGAGTCATCCTCCCTCCCTGTGGCAGTTGCAGTTGTTGCAGCACCAGATGTTGTGGGCACACAGGGAGGTGTTGACATGTTGGTGCACATCTGGCGGAGGCATTGTAATATGTCCCTATGCACCGCCGTCTTTTCTTGCAATGTGTCCCACTTGGACTCCATGCGGGACATGTGTAAGTCCAAGCGGGCATGATGGGCAGCCTGCTGCTGTTGAATGTCCCTGAGGATCCCCACTACCTGGCTGAACTCTCCGGTGCTAGTCTGGTACGCATCAGCTATGCGTACCAGTTGTGGGTCATCATGCAGTCCAGACCCCTCTGCAAGCAGCGACCTATGTCTACCACCCCTCCCACCACCCCTGGCGACACGTGCAGGACCTGCGGTGGCACGCACAGGTGACCCTGGGCCCCCTTGGGGGTTGTGGCTGGTGTTGGAGTCCGTAGCTCCACGTTGGGCCGGGGTCCGTGTGCTGTTGGTGGTGGTGGTCCTTGGTCTGTCCGTGTCGGCAGGGGTGGTCTGTGTGTTGGCAGTTGTTGGAGGGGTGGGTGCAGGGGGTGCAGCTGGTGGTCCTGCTGGTGCTGCATGATGACTCACTCCGGAGGTGCCAGGTAGGTCTTCGTCATCTGAGGTGGGCAGAGGCTGTTCCACACCAGTGAGCTCAGTGTCCCCCTGAGCCTGGGACAGGGACTCCTCAGCGTCTGCTGCTGTGTCCCCATCATCACCTGTATTTGGAAGAGACACACAATGTATGTAATGTTTCTACAGGCATCAATGGTTCAAACACCTGACAGTTGTGACTATACCTCTGGATGCGGGCCTGTACATTGCATTGTCCTAAGTTGTCACAGTCAGCTGTTGATATTGGTGTAGCGCATTGTCCTGACAACATGAAGCATTTCAATGTGAATGTTGAGGTGTGTGCATGGCCAGCATTGGTGGTATTTGGTTGACATCCGGACATCCTTCTCCCTCCAGCCCAGTTATCCCACCATGAAGCATGCCACCCTTGCAGTGGGTGCAGGTTGACTCTCAGGATGTCAGTCTGTGGTGTCCTGCTGTTGGTTGGTGGCCAGTTCCCATCAGGGCCTTGTTCTCCCCACAACAGAGCACCAGTGTCAGACATCTTTGATGGGGCTTTCCACTCTCTGTGAGGTGTGCATGCTTCAGTGTGAGCTTGCTGGGCCATGTGGGGGGGATGTTGAGCTGTGACTACCACTCCCATCATGCTATTGCCTCCACCCCCTTCCCAGCATGCCCATACTTCCTTCCTTTTGAGTGTACTTCACTGTGTGTGAGTGTGACAGCAATGGCAAGATGGCTGACAGTGGTGTCCTGCTGTTGGTTGGTGGCCAGTTCCCAGCATGGCCTTGTGCTCCCCACAACAGAGCACCAGTGTCAGACATCATTTGATGGGCCTTTCCACTCTCTGTGAGGTGTGCATGCTTCATTGTGAGCTTGCTGGGCCATGTGGGGGGGATGTTGAGCTGTGACTACCACTCCCATCATGCTATTGCCTCCACCCCCTTCCCAGCATGCCCATACTTCCTTCCTTTTGAGTGTACTTCACTGTGTGTGGGTGTGACAGCAATGGCATGATGGCTGACAGTGGTGTCCTGCTGTAGGTTGGTGGCCAGTTCCCAGCATGGCCTTGTGCTCCCCACAACAGAGCACCAGTGTCAGACATCTTTGATGGGGCTTTCCACTCTCTGTGAGGTGTGCATGCTTCAGTGTGAGCTTGCTGGGCCATGTGGGTGGGGGGATGTTGAGCTGTGACTACCACTCCCATCATGCTATTGCCTCCACCCCTCTTCCCAGCTTGCCCATACTTCCTTCCTTCTGACTCTGCTTCCCTGTGGGGTAGTGTGCCTGTGCTGAATGGATGGCTGACAGTGTTGTCCTGGCGTTTGTTTGGCTACAAGTCCCATGTGTGTCACTGTGCTTCCCACAGCATGACCCAGGGTGGTGGTTCTTTGTGGGATAATTAATTTTAGTGTGAGGCAATGCATTTTCCCAGGTGAGTTGTGTGTAGTTTGTGTTAGGGGTGTGTGTGGGAAGAGCTGCTGGTAACTATGGTCATAGCTGTCAGTCCTCCTTCCCACCCAGCCAGATATCCCACCATGGAACGTGCTTCCATTGCAGGGAGTGCAAGTTGTCTTTCAGGATGTCAGTCAGTGGTGTCCTGCTGTTTGTTGGTGCCCAGTTCCCAGCAGGGCCTTGTGCTCCCCACAGCAGTAGCCAGTGTCAGCCATCTTGTCAGTTGTTTTCCACTCCCTGTGATGTGAGCATGGTTCAGAGTGGTGTTGATGGGCGTATTGTGATGGTGGGCAATATCTGTGACTACAACTCCCATGATGCTATTGGCTACACTGACTTGACCAGCATACACAGAATTCCTTCCTTTCTGTGGGATTCCCTGTGTGGTGGTGTTGTAGTGGTGGCTACACATCTGACAGTGTTTGTTGGTTAGATTTGTGCCACTGCCTAGCTTTATTTGTTGTAGGGTTTGTACATGTCATGCCACAGTTACATATCACTATGAGATGGCATGTATTGTGTTTATCTGACTGACATACACATCTTGGGATGATTCTGGTTTAGTTGCTGTGGATTTGCTAAGGGTGCATGGTTTGACTATCCCCTTGACAGTGATGTGTGTGTGTTGTCACACAATATTGGGTATATTGGTTGTGTACTCACCAGGCTCTGGGATGTTTTCTAGTCCATATACGCTCACTGGTGGTAGGATGGCCCGCACCTTCTCCTCCCAGGGCCTGAGGTATAGTGGTTTGGCAGGAGGGCCACTGCCGGTGTGTTGGCTCAAGATGTAATCCTTCTTCAGTAGGTCCCTGACCCTCCTGCGCACATCATACCACCTGTTCTGGATGTCTTCCTTTGTGCGCAAACATGGTGATTGTGCGTTCACCCTGTCGACGATCCTCGCCCACATCTTGGTTTTCTGCGACATGGGGGTCTGTTGGACCAGTGTACCAAACAGCTGTGGCTCTACCCTGAGGATCTCAACTACCAGGACTTCCAATTCACTATCTAGGAACTTTGGATTCTTCTTGGGGGACATGGTGATGGGTGGTGGTGGTGAGTGATGTGTGTGTTGGTGTGCAAGTGAGGGTGTGTGAGTGTGTGTTTTGCTGGGTGTATGTGAGGGTGCTATTTGTTGAGGTGCTGATGGTGTGTGGCTTGTGTGATGGATGAGCTGAGTGTGTGTGTGTGGTTGCTGTCTGTTGGTGTTCTGTGCTGGCAGGTCATTTGAATTTGCAAAGGATCATGGTAGGGATTTGTGTCCTTTATATGGGTGGAGTTGTGGGTGTGTCTTTGTTCCGTGTTTTCCCCCCCCCAGTATTTATTGGCTTTGTAATTGCTTGTTTGGCCTTTTTTTTTGTGTTTTTCCCTTTGTACTTTTTGTGCAGGTAGGAGACGTTCTTCTGACCGATTCTGCAGTTGCTCGTGCAAGCTTCTCCGAGTCGTTCACGCTGTGTTTGTGCTATTTTCTGTGCTGCGTACGCGTCGGTCGCGGTGTATTGGGTTGCTTCGGCTCGCTGTTTTGTATGCGTGTCGGTCGTACGGCTTGAGCTCCGTGCGACTCGGTCGTGTTTTCCACACGTTGCATCGTACTTGGCGGGTCGGAGTTCGCGGGTACGTTTCGTTCGGGATTCTTCCTGGTGTGTGTCGGTCGGTTCGATTCGCGTGCTTTTCCGGCCGGATAGCTGTTTTCCGCGTGGTTCGGTCGTTCGGCTTGTGTTCCGTACGAGTCGGTCGGATTTTGCACGCTTTTCATCGTACTTTGCGGGTCGGGCTGCACCGGTACGTGTCGGTCGGAATAAATTCCGGCTCCGAGTCGGTCGGTACGTTTTCCGGCCCGAATCGGAATCGGCCCCTAAGTCTAGGAACATTTACTGCACTGATCAAGGTGTCTTCTAGGGTCCGGTGTAGGGTTTTGTGGGAGTGGAAATAGGAAGGGGAGTTGGTACATCCTCTTGGGGTTGTTTTGTGTTTGATCTTGAATGCCATACTCCGAACAAGATGAATCTAGAATCACTCCTGTGGAGAGCTACCCAGATGGTGCAAGATCCGCTCCAGTAACCAGAAGAAAAACTGTAAATACTTACGCCTGTGTAGACAGCCAGAGAGAATGGATACACTAAATGTGATATTTAAACATCTTAAAGGGTGTAAACACAAGAAGGGGGGGCTGAGAGTGGGGAAGTAATATGTATGTATCAGGGTTATTTTAGCTTTAGGTTTTGGACTATTAGGAGAACTCCCTCCCAACCTCCCTCCAGAAAGTGGGATGTTCCTATAAAGGGTGGGAGGGGGAATGGTGAGCGCCCAAGATTTAGGAGAAATCGACAGCTTTAAGGATGTGTTTCACAGTTTTACAACCTGAAAAAGAACCAAAACAAGCATTTGCAATGCAATAGGTCTCGCATTTACGCGAGTTTGAGCTATTGGCATTGTAAATGACAATGCCTTTTACTTATGTTTTGATTATAAAGCATAAATGAAAGGCATTGTCATTTACAATGCCAATGGCTTAAACTCTCGTAAATGCGAGACCTATTGCATTGCAAATGCTTGTTTTCTACAGTAAACCAAACAGTATAGTCCAGGGTTGAACTTACAAATTGGAATAAACATTTCCCTGTTTGGGAAAAAACTCAGGTTTTCAAGTTTGATGCCCCAAAATAAACATGCAATATAAAGAAACATATAGGAGCAGGTAACATGGTCCAAAACTCTCATTGTGGGGTGGTGGTGACATTTACAAATCACTCCTTGTGGTTCAGGATGTCATGATAAATCCTCAATGGCAATATAGGACCTTATTACACAGTTACCCATTAGCCCCTTATAGAGCATCTCTCAATGCATTTATATAATACCTATACAAACAATTTGCATAGCAAATCATGTTAACTTGTATTTCTACTTATTTATAATCTATATTATGCGGTTTTATTTTGTATGGCACCTTTGCAGATGATTGCTGTGGCCATGTAGTGACGGGTGCAGTGGACCACCACAGATAGTTGATCGTGTGTGTCTTTCATAGTACTCGTTGCTTGCAGGTGAGCAAATGTTCTACACATATAAAACACCAGTACGGTTATGGAGGACGACTTAATGAATGGACGCTCGCTGCTGACACATGCAGTGATCGTAGGTCGAGTTCGAATCTTGTTACGGTCAACTCAGATTTCCTCACGTGTGGTTGGTAATTTTAGTGCAACTAGATTTAGTAATTGTAAAATCTGTTATTTACAGCACTTACAAACTGTAAAAGTATGACGTGATATGCTGTACATAATTAAATTAATTTTCAATTGTTAATGTTGTATATGTAATTGTTATGAGAGGTGCAATACAATATCTTCTGGTTTTATTACCTTCCTAAGGTGGATAATACATGGCTGTAAGTGGGATGAAATAATTGAGGAGTTTCTAAAAGGGGCAAACCCTACATAATTAAGGGCCTGGCTTAAAGACAAACTAAATTTCTGTGATTTCCATAGTGTGCCACCCGACCGGTATTCGGGGTCTCTCTGAGCTGTTATTGCATCTAGATATGTAACACAACTGACATACACCTGAAACCGACCAGAACTACTGCCTTTGTCAAAGGTTGTTAGCTGTTTAAGATAAATGAGCTACAACAACGATTTGGTTGCAAACAATTAATATTGAAAATGTTTCAATTCTGAAATTGTGAGTTTGTGACTTAACCATTACTGAGGTCTATGGAAGGGGCAGTGGTCTTCAGAGAGTCTCAGTCACTCCTTCTAGACATGTACTCCCTTTTTCTCTCCATAGCTCATCCATCTACTTATTTTACATCTCTTTCCTCTAAGGCACCCTCTTCACTCCGTCCTTCCTGAATGTACCTCCTCCCTTCTTCACTTCCCCAACCCAAACACACAACGCACCCACTCACCTGCAAGCACTGCATTTTCTTTTACTTCAGCATTGTCAATATTTCGACAACTGTGGATCTTCACCCACATTTGCACTGAATCACAACTGCAACTAGAATACTTGATCATAGCTACGTGCGCTCTGCAGAGCGGCCAAGGATTGGATGGCCAAGAAATCTGAACACTTTTTTGACCCACGGACAGGCACTGTGAGAATTGTGCACTGCCTTCATCCTCCACTCCAGAGCTATCAACAGTGTCAATGTTACAAACACCAGGAGGTGACTCAGTTCATCAGTTTAAGTATATACCCTATACAAGAGTAATCTACTGCGTGAAACAAATACAGAATCACAGCATCATGGAAACAGCTAACACTCTTAGGGAATGTAAGATAAAAAAAAACACGAGAAATATAAATAGGATATAAATCGCTGACATGGATTAACCTAATATGTTTTACATTTATTGTTTAGAAATCGATCACTGGTTTGCCGTGGGCTAAAATAAATGAAAATAAAGCCTACAAGGACATGTTTCAATGTCCATTTTTAAATACTACGAGGTCTGAGACCTGATGGGAGCCGGGCCACTTAAAGTCCACGGTACCATATACCTAGACACTAATAATATATCTTTATTTACACTTCAGCTCATAGGCCTTTCGTGACAAAATTGAAACAACGAGATTTGGTGTTTAACGGTGAGGGGGTGGGGGTGGCATGGCTAATAATGTGCATTATTTCAGTGTCAAGAGTCAATTCCGTTTAAGGTGCGTACTACTTGCACACAATCAATATTATTAATTTGCCGCTTATGTAACACAATACATCAAATTGACGGGCGTAGCTACCCTGCGTTGGAACCAGTGTTGGCATCATCTAGTATAGCTGGCAGGGTGCGATGGGAAAGCACATTAAGAGGCACCAACTTTCAAATTTTGACCAATTGAATGAACCTTTGTCCTGAATGTGGTTTTCACGACGACTTATAGTTGGAAAACTATTTTAGTGCTCAACTCTCCCCTACATAATAGAAGCAAAGAGAAAAGCGCAAACTACACCACACAGGAGCTTACAAGGTAACAGTGATATTGTACGGGGCCTTACGCAGCAGCACTCTCTTTCTTCCTACAGTACATTGTACCGGAGTTAAAGGGCAACTCGAAATTATTTTAAAAGGACAAAACGAAAGGTCAAACACGTATGCCGTTAAACCCAAAAGAGAATGATGGTTAACACCACCCGCTGTGCATCTAGAAGTATGAAATAAAACATTCACTCAAACAGAAATCTGTTCAACCTCCTCGCTCACTCGGCTTATCATGTTCTCGAGGTCGATTAAACCAGCACAAACAAGTTAGGCAATAGCACTGCACTCTATTTTAAAAATGACAATAAAGGTTCCACTCTCTCGCCCCTCCCATCTGTACCGGGGGCTGTTTCTCCACACACGTCAGCTCCCGCTAGGAGTTGAGGTAACCCCCACAGGGCTGCTGTCTCCGCCTCAAGTCCCTTTGATTGAAGACAAGGCGCTATGTTTTTCCCAAATGAGGCCAGAGACGTAGCGCCAAAGGGCCCAGTGAGTAGATTACGGAGCCTCTCTGCGCGGGCTGCAGTTAGGGGTTGTGGTAAGGATTCTAGAGGGGCCCGGGCAGTGGATCTGAGGGGCACTACTGTGGAGCTGGGGGCAGGGGAGAGCTGCGTGCTGCAGGCTGTCGGGTAAAAATGTGAATAAACGCGCTGAATGTAAGAAAAGCACATCGTGCATGCAGTAAGAACAAGAACAGAGAAAAAAATCTTCACCGCGCGCCAAAACCCCGAATACAAATACCAGACAAGCTGTCGCCATTGGGAAAAAAATATAGTGCTTACGACTAATGAAGGAGACAGTGTAACGCCGCAAGTAAAAGATCCAGTCCTGATGGGCAGTCACAAAAGGAGACAGGGCGGTAAAAAGGAGGGACTAAGAAGCCTCATTATCAATCGGAAGCCAGCGTTTACCATGGACGAAGACGCCAGCCAATGAAAAATATGGGCGGGCCTTCCACACCACTTCTAAAACGTACCCTAATACAGCATGCCTCGCAAAGCGAGCAGCGCATGTGCTGCAACGTTAGGCTCGACCTAAAAATCAAACAGCCCTGCCACCACCCCAACACACACACACATTCATGAACCCCCTCGAACTGAGTCTAAGCCTCACCCCACTGCTGTGGTCTCGTGCTCCCTTGCTCGTTCCAGTCCTGCTTTGGTATGCCTCCGCCTGTTTCATCTCTTCTTGTTTCTGAATCCAGAGGAGGCCTTCTAGCGGTTGCTCCTGCGTACATGTTTAAGATCCATGGCAAGCAAACCTGTCTTTTCTGTATCTTGCAACCTGTGCAAGCTGTGGTCTGTGAGTGCAGATTCCCTGCTCTACAATCAGCAGGGACAATGCCACCCAAAATAGGCATGTGGTGACCAAGAGGGCAATGTGCCTGCGGTCCATCTGAAGAATACATGGGGTGACCAGATGTCCCGCATCTTCCTGGATGGTCCCAGTTTTTCAGGAACTGTCCTGGTAGCCCACCAGTTGTCATTCAGATAAATGAATGTCTTTATTTTGAAGAGAGGTTCAGGTGTATGTAAATAATGTCATTGGTGCTCCACACCTGTCTTTCCTGTTCCTCACACCTTGCACAGAGAGTAATTGCTTCACAGTCTCATTTGACGTGCTGCTTCACCTCATTCCTGAAGCACAGCAGGATTTAAATAAACATCTATCTTATTACAAAGATGCCTTCAGCAAAGTCCAGATTTACAAACCTTCCGCTGAGCTTTGTCTCAGTCTAGGGCGGGAAAAGGGAGTGGCTTATTTAATAATAGCATTATTTGGAAGTGTCGTAACATAAACTTGCACATTATTAATACTATGTGAAATTTTAAATATGTGCCCATAATGTTTTCTATGTTGTTCTACTTTTTTCATTAGGACTGGCATTAGGTAAGCCGTTGGGATTATTTTAAAAATTATATGTATAAAATACTTATCAGGGCTTTTCAGTCAGTCCTCTTTATTTATTAGTCTGTTATTGTGTCATTCACATTTTTCTTCCACCCACTACAGCATGGGGCAGCCCACTTCAGCCATGGCTGTCTTCACTGTGAGTGATGGCATTCTGTCCTTTGACAAGGAACACATCCACATAGAAAGGGCCCGATTAGGATGTCGGGCAGAAAGCCTCTGACCAGCGGTCGTAGGCTCTCCGCCTGACATCCTGGATTTCCCTCTGACCGCCATATTTTGTTGACAGTGGTCAGAAGGAAACCAGTGGTAAGATTCCGCTCCTCTTCCGATGGGCTCTGTGAACCCGTCGGAACAGGAGCGGAATAGTAATACCTATAATGAGAGCAGAGCCAGGCTCGGCTCTGCCATCAGCATTATGATGTCGGTTTCCGACAGCAAATCCATGTCGGCCTTTCCAACATGGTTTGGCAGTCGGAAACTGACTTTGGGGGCCTCTAGCAGGGCCCCTGGCCCTCCGCAGTAGGGCCGGGGGGGGCACCTATAGTGCCCCCTCAACATCCCTGCACCGTGTGGCCTTTTCGGCCCGCCCCACAAGCTTCCATTGAGAAATGGAGGTTTGCGACCCCCCTATGGGCGGTCGCAGCAAAATACTTCAGGTGGTTCCTTTCCGCAAATGTGTTTTGTCCGCCCTACATCATAATAAGGCCCAAAGTAGTTCACCTTCAGTGCCAGGGACTATTCTGGCAATGTGTTCTTTTTGAAATCAAAATATAGTTTTGATTTTAGCAGATGTTGTTTTTATCTACCTTGAGCAGTGCCCAGAAACTTCCTAGCAAAGCCAAAAAGCTGGCAGCCAACCCCAGACCTATTGGCTTGTTTGTATAACTGGTCACCCTCAGAATAAAGCTCCACAGAACATTTTTAATATCTTCAGTGCCAGTGTGAGGAAAGCATGCACTACTAATTGGAGATAATTTGCAGCATCGCATTTTGTTCCACCCACTCTTAATAATGTGGTGCTGCCCACGAACAAATTTCTCATGTCTCTGGTTTCAAGCTTTTTTCAATATATTACTGAGAGGAGAGGATGTGGCCTCACGACTAGAGCGATCGACCTCGAAGCTGGGGAATGCGATTCGAGTCTCGGCAGAGATGCTCAACATACTGTGGAGGAGGAGCCAGCTCCCATCATGGCCGCTCGGAGCTGATGTTCCGTTGCGAACCCTCCTTTCCAGCCTCCTGAACGGCGTTCCTCCGCATTGTTTTTCCACCCTCAACAAAGGTTCTGCAACCGGAAAGCGGGCGGCTCACCTGGAGACCAATTTCGCCTATCTCCGATCGAGCATCGCTGAAATATCTGCCGTGACGTCCCTCCCAGTGATAATGCCAAGATGGTGCCCGGGGAGCTATGAACACTCGCCTGGCGCCGAATGAAGTGCACCGTGATGCCACCGACCTCCGTTCTATCCAGCAATCAACGCCCCACCCCTCGGCCCTCATCTTGAAGTCCCTGCCGACCCTACTGGGATGATTTCGCCGCATTGTACAACTTCGTTTACCCGCTCGGCTTATAATGGCACAGCTGCGGCTGGAGGGGGAGGGGCACTCGAGCCCGACCTGCAGCGTCCCCTGAGATCTACAGCGGACGCGCTTCAGAGGCGGTGAGTGGGGAAGCGGAAATAGCCTCCAGCAATCCTAATGGGAGTTTTGAGGACCTGATGGCGCCTAAATGAACCCCCTAAAAATACTTGGCTGGTACTTGTAAGCGGGATTCCCCGAGCCTGACCCCAAAATGGCGCCCGCCAAGGTAATCCCACCGGAGAAAACGCGAAGAGGGGGAGGGGCGGAAAGACGACGATCTGTACAAGGCGCCCGCCTGGAGTCCGCTGAATCCGATGACTCAACTTGATCTCCAACATCAAACTGCAATTATTAACAACCCAATAATACTGGTTTGATTTGCTCCGCACCACCTCTGCTGATTGCTCAGTACGCGCCAGATAGCCGACACTCCAATGCAACATACCGAAGCGCTCAAGCAAAATGGTGACCTATAAATAACTCCGGAGCTTTGCTGAAGCGACCGTACGACCACATGCCCAGCTGACCAACATACCCTATACACGCTATGCACGTTATGGACCAGTTAACACCACAGATCACCCTGCCTAACTTGTTATAGCCAACTCACACGCTGCAACCACAGTCGGCGAGAGAAACGGTCTGCACACATCAGTCGGATTTGTTCACATGCATTAAAAGGTCCAATGAGAGTGCTCACTAATGCTCATCAGACAAAAACGATCACTTAGATTCCCTTTTAATTTCTAGAGGGCTCTAAACCATTGTTCTTGTACAATAGCCCCTTGCAGCTTGAATGATCGCCTCACAGCCTGCCTGAAAACCTGCCTGTTCTTAAGCTGGCGACTAACAGCAGCTCTGAATCACCCCAGACGATCCTCAGCGTCCCAGGTGTCGCCTCCTTCACTCGAATCAAGAGAACTTTTATGACCTCAACATCCTACATCCAAGGAACTCGACTCCAGTGTCATTAGCGGTAGAGGCGGGCGGCGTTTTCCCTTGAACACCGGGACTGGCGCGGCTGATGGAACTATGACAATGCCCTCTGGCGGAAACCTTATATGTTATACTGACCGCGGTGCCCGAGCAACATGGCCGATGCCCGGTGGAGCTGTTTTAGGCAGCTATAGAGGAGATTGACTTTGGTTTCACCCCCTTAGCCGTCACCTACCCAGCCGGACATTGGACATTGTTTTTTCTCGTCTCTCCGCTGTGTATCCTTCCCTCCCCCGCCTCCTCCCTCCGCGAGCCTGTGGCTGACTCCCCTTTTCAGCCCTATCTGAACTTGTTTTTTTTTTCCACACCCCTGTCTCGAACCCTCTCCCCCCACCCTCCCTCATGCTCCAGGTAACTCGTATATGTTTGTTATTTTATGCTATGGTAACTGATGTAACGGTGTGCAACTTGTTCTTATGTAAAGCGCTCTGATACCTCCGGGTCTAGCCAGCGCTATATAAAACTCTTCAAATAAAAATAAATAAAAAAAATAAATAAAAATACTGTGATTTTGGGAAAATCGCTAAGCGCCTTATTTATGAGGCCTTGCGACACTTTTGCGCCGCTGGTGCGTTACTTTTTGTGACGCACCGGTGGCGTAAAAAATTAGCATTGGTGCGCCCTTTTGTGACGCACCGGTGGCGTAAAAAATGAGCATTGGTGCACCCTATTTACAAAGTTACATGTCTAGGCAGATGCGTCACTTTGTAAACCCCTGCGCCACATTATAACTGCGCCAGGTATAATGTATGCAGGGTGGGCATTCCCCCGCAAAAAGCCTAGTAGAAGTGGCGCATTGAAATCTATGAGATTTCAGAGCGCCATTGCTTCAATATTTTACACCTGCCTCTCAGCGGGCGTAAGACTGACGCAGTGCTATAATCATAGCTCTCTCCCCTGCATTGCTGGAGTTGCGTACACACTTCCGACATAACTCCAGAAATGCATCAGTTTTGCGCCAACAGATACATCAGTAATACTGACGTATCTGTCATTCCTTGCGAAATGATAGGTCATACAGTAAATACGACACATCCATCATGTCGCAAGTAGGGCACCGTGAAAACTGTCGCATTGCTGTTTTCATGCAGCGATGCGACAGTTTTCATAAATAAGGCCCTGAATCTCTCCATGCCTAACAAAATGAATGTGTCCATCTGTACCGCAACTGGTGCTCATGTAAAGCACTCTGATACCTTCGGGTCGGATCGCAATATATAAAACTCGCAAAAATAGAGAAAACCATCACAATGACACCTGCAAAGGCTGGCACGTGCAAATAGAATGCATGCTCAGAAAGTGCTGTGTAGAAAATATACGAGGCACCCATCTACGGTGACCAGATGTTTCCAAGTCCCTGGGGTGCCACATTTCCATTCCTGGACTTTGCTTTTACATACCATAATCAGCTTTGTTGGGGCGATTGAAATGAACCAAGACTACAACTCCCAGAATGCACTGATATGTAAAAGCAAAGTCCAAAAATAGAAAAGTGATGTCCCGATAAAATGGAGCCATCTAGTCAGCCTAGGCACCTCAGCAAAAATATCAGCCTGCATGTATGCAGCATGTTCGGAGAAATTGCTTGCGAAAACCATTCCTAGGTGTTCAGCGTTATTATGAGGCTTTCCAAAGATAAATTGGCACTAAACATTTCTTCAGGAAACAAGACTCGCAGTAGAGTTATTGTGTTATTGTCAGAGGAGTTCCTCAACGAAAAGCCACCGCACTGTCAGCCCCAGGGAATGCGCTCTAAATTACTGTTCACGTGTCTGTAATAAACCAGTTTGTGCGTGCTACTTTCATTAGTAATTGGTTTCTATCGATGCTGCGTGACCTGGGTTGTTTTTAAAAATGTCACTACCTATGTGCATAAACTAAGGGTGCAACAGGTGCTGATATGAACTAGACGCCCCCTCGGTTTGCTACATCCATTCGCCCATTATCAGTTGGAGGCACATTTCTTTGCCTCAAACAGGACCTACGCCTTTACCCCACCCCTAGCTTCTTCATTAACAGTTGTGACAGTTACCCCCACCCAACAGTACCATGGTGAATGCATCAGTGTTGTTCTTTCAATATCACTGCATTTTAGGTCTGGGTTAGGTAGAACCTTCTGATTTTATTAAAACTATTATCACAATATGCTGATGTCTACACTGTCAACCTGCCCTCTTCACCCATTGGTCTGTTGTTGTGTCATTCACATTTTTATTTTGCTCACTACAGCTTACAGCATGGGGAAGAGAGTCAGTCCACTTCAGCCATTAGCTAACCTCACTCTGAATGACGGCATTTAGCCATTTCACAAGGAACTCATTCACACACAAAGTAGTTCCCTTAAGTTCCAGAGACTGTTCTGGTAATGTTTGCTTTTTGAGAACAAAAATATATATTCGTAGCATGTGCTGGTTGCAGATAACCATGCCATGCACACTACTGGCATCTATTGTTGGGCCCGGACTTTACAACTTGTTTTTTTTTAAGAATTCTGTGTTGACGACATAACGTTGAGACTCCTCCTCTTCGAGTAAATGCGCATGCTCAACAGCTCCATTGTTAGATTGATTTTTTCCTGCCATCAGGCTCAGACATATAGCGCTGGAGCTCTGTGCAACTTCGGCATCCTCAAGATTTATCACAATGGAACGGAATTGAATGACAACACCGTCGGTGATCGTTGATGCTGGATCTGGCGACCTTCTTTGAAACTCCACAGAGGTGGCTGCCTTGACAATACTGTAGGAAGCTGGCTCTGTATATACTATACCAAAGTGAGGTATAGTGTGCACAGAGTCCAGTGGATCCCCAAAGGTAGGCAGAGGTAAAGTTAGATAGCACCTCACTCTCTATTTGTGGTAGTTTGGTCGAGCAGTAAGGCAGTATCAGAGGACAGTGTTAAGCATTTGTTGTACCCACTCAATCAGCAAATGATTTAAAAAACACACAAAGACGGAACTTCAGACCAATTGGTTTTGTATAAAAATATTCTTTTAGTTATTTTATTTTCTAGAACCAAGCAAGCCGGGGACAGGTAAGTTGATAAATACTTTGCAGTAAATATACAGTTTGAAATGCAATTGTAAATGTACTTTGAAATGGTTACAGTTTGAATTACTGGTAATGCAATACTGTGAAATGCTGTACATATACTTTGTATCGACTTTTCAATGAAAATTACAGGTAAGTTACTTTTACGTTACTTTTGAGATTACTTTTTAGATTACTTTTTCTACTCAGTGTGATATGCCTAGATATCACACTGGGACATTTCCTAGAGAAAAGGTAAGTAAAATCAGTTTTGCACAATTGTTATTTTTCTGGTTTCCATACAAATCATCTCCAACCTTAGAACATTTTTCAGAGAAAAACAGTCAATGGATTCCTATGGAGAGAAATGAAGTTAACGGTTACCAGGTAAGTAATCGGTCTTTGGAGTTGAGCTTCTGGGGTTAGAACAAGGGTTCCCCCAGGGTCAAGGATGCACTCTCGTTACACCCTCAGCGGCACTAGGGCGGCCGGGTGCAGAGTGCTGAGGCCCAATGTTATCCAATCGGGAATAGGGGGCCTCCGGTTGGTGGGTGCTGGCAAGCAGGCCACTGGGTTGTGGGAGCAAAGCTCCTGGACTTTAGCTCAGGGCAAATGGGGAAACAAATTAGCACCAAAGGTGCGCCCTCAGCGGCACTAGGGCGGCCGGGTGCAGGGTGCTGTTTCGACGTCGGGCGCCCTGTTGGTTTCAATGGGGAACCTCCGGTTTGCAAAGGCACTGCAGGCTCGGGGACGAAGGTCTTCTGGGTGCGACCACCACTTTGAGAGGTAAGTTGGGAAGTTAGGGGTTTGGTTAGGCACCATTGGTTTGGGCACACAAGGCCGTGGGGTGTCGGGTGCAGGGGTGCCTTTTGGGGTCGGATCTTCTTACCAGCTCCTGGTTGCGGTTAGGGGGCCTTCTGGATTTAGGCTGCAGGCGTCGGCTGGAGGCTTGAGGACGGTCAGGGGTCACCGGATCTCGGGTCAGGATCACCGGGGTGACCTCCTCGTGGTGTTTGCCACTCGAGCTCGGGCTGTGGAAAGTGGGTGCAGAGTGGGGCGGATTTGCGGTGTCTGGCCAGAGCCAGAGGTTGCAGGTGAACAAATCCGGTGTTCACAGGAGACAAAGTCTTTGTGCTTGAAGGCAGGCAGGTCCTTCGGGGTTTTCGAGGTTGCTGGCTGCAGGACACACCGGGATTTCGCAGGAGCAGGTTTGAGGTGGAGGCAGGCCTGTAGGGCTGGGGCCAAGTCAGTGGGCGTCTTCCTCTTGTTAGCTTCGGCACGGCTGTTCGGTCCTTCTTCTTTTCTTGTTGCAGGTTCTTGTCTGAGGAAGCAAGGATCAGGGGTGCCCCTAAATCCTAGATTTTGGGGTGTTACAGGTAGGTAAAAGGCAGGGACCAATGGGTCCCTTCCCTGGGGTGGGTACACCCCCTATTATGTCACACTCCAGTGGAAGGGGGGCATGAGCCTGTCCCTGGTTGGCTGAGTCCCCCCATCTTCAAGATGGCGTGAACTGAGAGTTGTGCTTCACCTCGCCTCCCCCACCTGAGGGGTCGAGTTGGCAGAGGTGGGCACACCTCTCTTCCTCACTTGTTTTTCCCGCCGGTTCTCCCGCCCAAAGTGGGGGTCAGAACCAGTGGGGACCAGTTGCTGAGAGCAACAAGTGGCCTGGGGAAGCTCACAAAGGCGGCAAGCCTTTGAAGCTTCCCCTTCGTGAACCCTGCACATCCTGGGGGAGGAGGCTTGGCACCTCGTCCCAGGATGTGCATTGTTTCAGGCCCCACAGAGCAGCAGGCTCTCGAGTCAGGGGTCCAGAAACATGTCTGGTGGTGGCAGCTGAAAGCAGCCACTCAGCCTGGACACTAGTGGTAGGTTAGTTTTTAGGGGGCATCTCTAAGACGCCCTCTGTGTGCATTTTTCATTAAATCCCACACTGACATCAGTGTGGGTTTAATGTGCTGAGAAGTTTGATACTAAACTTCTCAGTTTTCAGGGTAGCCATTATGGTGCTGTGGAGTTCGTAATGACAAACTCCCAGCACCATATACTCTTAATGGCAGCACTGCACTTACAATGTCTAAGAATGGACTTAGACACTGTAGGGGTACAGGGCTCATGCACCTGTATCCTCACCACTGGTATAGTGCACCCAGCTAGAGGGGTGACTGATCTATGCCAGGGCAGTGGGTTGTAGGCATGGCACACAGGTATGTGTAGTAACACAAAGAATCCTCGGGTCTGTACAAGTGTGCAGAAGAATAGCAGATAAAGAACAGGAGTCTCACAAAATCTCCACTAGGGAGAGATCCCTTAAAGGACGAAAACCCTCACACACCATAGGTGTCATGCTTCATCATATGGGTTTCTCCTCCCAATGGGAAAACCTAGTCCCACTGAGGGCTACAACCTCCTCAATGTGAGGAAGGAGCTCAGGGATGTTTTTGAGGTATTACTACACTCATAAGGATGCTAAAATCCCATAGACGGATGATAGTGTAGTGAGGGCGCAGCGCAAGTAGAATGTGCTCCAAAGAAATAGTGAGATTAAAACTACCTAGTGGGGGCAAAAAATATTTTATTTGCTTACTCGCACTGGTAGGGTTAAAAACAGTGCAGCGAGCAGTATGAATTTAAACTGCTCGATGTAATAAAAGGGTCGACATGTTTCAGCCTTAGTGATCTCAATTGGTATCTAGGCTTTCATCAGGACCAGAGGGTATAAAGCTGCTGCTGTATGAAAGTGACAAGCTAAAGAAAAAACTAAAGAAAAAAGAGTAGGGATACCAAACCAGTAATCCAATGTATCTTTGTTGAATTCTACTGGATGTACCCAAAGTTTTGGATAAGCGGCCACACCTCAACCTGGCAACAGCTCAGGGAAGGGGGCCCCGCTCTCTCCGTCGGTACCCCGTCGTGGTCCAGTCCACATTCTTTGTGTTACTAGTGTATTTATATTGGGGATATTTGGGGATATTTTCCTCGCAGGTCTATAAACCTTTTCCCTTGGACCCTCTCCCCCTTTATGTGCTACAACACAGGGATGTGTGCCATGTCGACTCTTCACTTTGTTCTGCACCAAGGCACGCAGCCTACAAAGGCAGTGTGTGAGTGTCAGGGTACAGGACCTCTAAGGGTGGCACAATAAGTGTTGCAGCCCTTAGAGGCCTTCTCTGGTCACAGTGCCCTGGGTACCTGTGGTACCATTTACCAGGGGCTGACCTGTGGCCAGAGATGCCAAATGGGTTTAGGCTTCAATGCAGTTTTAGGGAAAGAACATAGGCCCTGGGTACCTGATTAGCAGGAGCCCAGGGCACACTCAGTCAAAGCACATCACCAATTCAGCAAACATTGGGGGCAACCATGCAGAAAGAGGGCACTTTCTCACACAACACCCCCCAAATGAAAGAGGATGAGACAAACTTTTCCCTAGAGAGTCTGGTGGAAGTGGAAGAACCTGGAAAGTCCATCTGCATTGGCATGGGCAGTCCCAGGTCTGTGTTCCACTACAAAGTCCATCCCCTGTAGGGAGATGCACTACCTCAACAGTTTAGGATTTTCACCTTTCATTTGCATTAGCCATCTGAGAGGTCTGTGATCAGTTTGTACTAGGAAGTGAGTACCAAACAAGTATGGTCTCAGCTTCTTCAGGGACCAAGCCACAGCAAAGGCCTCCCTCTCAATGGCACTCCAACGCTGCTCCCTGGGGAGAAGCTTTCTGCTTATAAAAGCAACAGGTTGGTCTTGGCCTTCATCATTGGTCTGGGATAGGACCACTCCTATCCCTAGCTCAGAGGCATCAGTCTGCACAATGAACTGCTTGGCATAGTCTGGAGCTTTGAGAATTGGTGCTGAGCACATAGCCTCTTTCAGGGTGTCAAAAGCCTTTTGACAACTAACTGTCCAGTTTACCTTTTTGGGCATCTTCTTGGAGGTGAGTTCTGTGAGGGGAGCCGCAATGGACCCATATCCCTTCACAAACCTCCTATAGTACCCAGTCAAGCCAAGGAATGCCCTGACTTGGGTTTGGGTTGTTGGAGCTGCCCAGTCCAGGATGGCCTGGATCTTGGGCTGTAAGGGTTGTACCTGGCCTCCACCAACAAGGTGGCCCAAGTACACCACAGTTCCCTGCCCTATCTGGCATTTGGATGCCTTGATAGTTAGGCCTGCTGTTTGCAGGGCATTTAAAACCTTCCCAAGGTGGATCAGGTGATCCTGCCAGGTGGAGCTAAAGACCCCAATATTATCTAGATAAGCTGCACTAAAGGACTCCAATCCAGCAAGAACTTGGTTCACCAACCTCTGGAAGGTGGCAGGGGCATTCTTTAAACCAAAGGGCATAACAGTAAACTGATAATGCCCATCAGGTGTGGAGAATGCTGTCTTTTCTTTTGCTCCTGGGGCCATGCCAATTTGCCAGTACCCTGCAGTTAAGTCAAAGGTACTTAGAAATTTGGCTGCACCCAATTTGTCTATCAACTCATCTGCTCTTGGGATAGGGTGAGCATCTGTCTTGGTGACAGAGTTGAGCCCTCAATAGTCCACACAGAACCTCATTTTTCTCTTTCCACCCTGTGGATGAGGTTTGGGGACTAGAACCACTGGGCTGGCCCAGGCGCTCTCAGAGGGTTCAATAACCCCTAACTCCAGCATCTTGCTGACTTCAGCTCTGATGCTTTCTTTGACTTGGTCAGACTGTCGATAGATTTTGTTTTTGACAGGTGAACTGTCACCAGTGTCCACATCATGGGTACACCAGTTTGTCTGACCAGGGGTCAAGGAAAAGAGCTTAGCATACTGTTGCAAGACTTGCTTGCAATCAGTCTGCTGTTGGGCAGAGAGGGTGTCTGAAAAGACAACTCCATCCACTGACCCATCTTTTAGGCTGTATGAGAGGAGGTCAGGGAGAGGTTCACACTCTGTCTCCTGATCCTCATCAGTCACCATCAGCATGGTGATGTCAGCCCTGTCATGGTAGAGCTTCAGGCGGTTCACATGGATAACCCTTTTGGGTGTCCTGCTTGTGCCCAGGTCAACCAAGTAGGTGACCTCACTCTTTTTTTCTAGAATAGGGTAAGGGCCACTCTATCTGTCCTAGAGTGCCTTTGGTGCCACTGGCTCCAAAACCCACACCTTTTGCCCAGGTTGAAATTCAACCAGTGCAGCTTTTTGGTCATACCAGTGCTTCTGAAGCTCCTGCTGGCCTCAAGATTTTTGGATGCCTTTTCCATGTACTCAGCCATTCTGGACCTTAGGCCAAGCACATAGTCCACAATATCTTGTTTGGGTTCTTGGAGAGGCTTCTCCCAACCCTCTTTTACAAGACAGAGTGGTCCCCTCACAGGATGGCCAAACAGAAGTTCAAAGGGAGAAAACCCTACTCCCTTCTGTGGCACTTCTCTGTAAGCGAAAAGCAGGCAGGGTAAGAGGACATCCCATCTCCTTTTGAGTTTTTCAGGGAGCCCCATAATCATGCCTTTCAATGTCTTGTTGAATCTCTCAACAAGGGCATTGGTTTGTGGGTGATAGGGTGTAGTAAACTTGTACTGCACTCCACACTCTTTCCACATGTGTTTTAGGTAAGCAGACATGAAGTTGGAACCTCTGTCTGAAACCACCTCCTTAGAAAACCCTACTCTGGTGAAGACACCCATGAGGGCCTTGGCTACTGCAGGAGCTGTAGTAGTCCTAGGGGAAATTGCTTCAGGGTACCTAGTGGCATGATCCACTACCACTAGAATGAATTTGTTACCTGATGCTGTGGGAGGTTCAAGTGGACCCACTATGTCCACACCTACCCTTTCAAAGGGAATCCCCACCACAGGCAGTGGTATCAGGGGGGCCTTTGAGGGGCCACCTGTCTTGCCACTGGCCTGACAGGTGACACAGGAGCTGACAAACTCCTTTACTTTTTGGTACATCTGGGGACAGTAAAAGTGGCTAACTAGCCTTTCCCAAGTCTTGGTTTGGCCCAGAGGTCCAGCCAGGGGGATGTCATGAGCTAAAGTTAGGAGGAACTCCCTGTACTTCTGAAGCGCTACCACTCTCCTAGTGGCTCCAGGGTTGGGGTCTCTGGCCTCAGTGTACAGTAGTCCCTCCTCCCAATAAACTCTGTGGGTACCACTGACATCTCCCTTTTCCTGTGCAGCAGCTTGCTGCCTCAGGCTTTCAAGAGTTGGACAGACCTGCTGTCCAAGGCACAGCTCTTCCTGGTAAGGGTCAAGCTCCATGGGCTCAGTTCCTTCTGGGGTGTTCAAGTCCTCTCCCTGAGGAGAGGGGTACTGATCCTTTTGCTGTACAGGAGCTGGTTCCCCAGTCTTTTTCTCTTGGAAGGTTGGGCCATACTTTCAGGCTACAACACTTCTTTTTCACCCTGTCTCTTGCTCTGTGCTCTTGTTTTTACACACACCAATTCAGGGATATCCAGCATTGCTGCATGGGTTTTTAGTTCAACCTCAGCCCATGCTGAGGATTCCAGGTCATTGCCAAGCAGACATGCAGCTGGTAGCTTTGGAGAGATCACTACCTGTTTCAGGTCAGTACCCCCCCACCCCCATTCTAATGTCACCATAGCCATTGCATGGTTAGTGGTAACACTGTCAGCATTGGTGACTGGGTAAGTTCTCCCAATCAAGTATTGCTTAGGGGATACCAATGTGTCTCTCACCATAGTGACACTGGCACCTGTATCCCTCAGAGCTTCTATCCTAGTTCCATTAATCCAAGGGTATTGCAAGTACTTTTTTAAGTTGGGTGGCCACACAACTACAGTGTCAAACTCAACTGCCCCTTCTGAAACTAGAACTGCTTCAGTGTGCAACCCGATTTGCTCTTGGCACACTGTTGATCCCATCTGGAGACTTGCTACCCCAGGAGTAGCTGTAGTAGGACTAGGGGCCTTCTTGTTTGGGCAAGCAGCATCTCCAGTTAAGTGTCCCAACTTCTTACAGTTGTTACACCAGGCCTTTGAAGGATCAAAGTTCTTTCCCCTGTACCTATTAATGGACTGGGAAGAGTTTTGGGACCCACCCCCTTGTGCAGGTTTTTGGGGCCCTTTAGAAGACTCAGGCTTTTTATCTTGGGGATTCTCACCACCTTTCCCCTGGGGAGGATTTGTAACCCCTTTCTTTTGGTCACCCCCAGTGGTTGTTTTTTTGTCACCCTTGTCTTGACCCAGTGGTCTGCCTTCTTTCCCAATTCTTGGGGAGAAATTAGACCTAGGTCTACCAAATGCTGATGTAACTTTTCATTAGTGCAATTACTTAAAATATGTTCTTTCATAAACAGATTGTAAAGTCCATTGAAATCATGCACATTGTGTCCAGTTAACCAACCATCTAGTGTTTTAACTGAGTAGTCTACAAAGTCAATCCAGGATTGGTTTTGGGTCTTGTGAGCCCCCCTGAATCTAATTCTGTATTCCTCAGTTGTGAGTCCAAATCCCTCAATCAGAGTTCTCTTCATGAGGTCATAAGACCCAGCATCTGCCCCTGTAAGGGTCAGGAGTCTGTCTCTACAGTTACCAGAGAACAGTTCCCAAAGGAGTGCCCCCCAGTGTGACTTCTTCACTTTTCTCATTTCACAAGCCCTCTCATTGGCAGAGGTGCACAGGAAGGTGGTGGCCATCTGGGAAAGACTGGGCTGCCATTTCCTGAGGGACTATAGGCAGCACCTATACAGAGAGGGCAATTAGTTGGTTTGCATGTTGGCCAGGTTGCATAAATGTGAATGTCCTCCACCACTTATTTTTGCCCTATATAGGCCTGCAGGCCTGATGGCTTGGTAATTATGGATCAGGCGGCAATTACCCCATTATTACGAGACCCACTCGCTGGGGTGTATACTGTTCCAGCGTATATAGGAAGCCCCCAGAGTCTAGGGTTTCCTGGCTCATATGGCCATTCCCTGGTTGATGGAGGCTCAGGCAGAAGGGCTCAGACATAACTCTGGAGGAATTCAGGACATGGCCTGGGGGAAATGTCCGGCACAGGATGGTCTCCTAGCAGAATATTACTAGGCAAGCTCTGTCACTTGCTCCCTGCACTTCTCAAGACATTTTTGAGGCACGCGAAGCTGGAAGCCATTATAATTATGCTTCCCAAACCGGGCAAGGACCCTGCTGACCCAGGATTTTTACAGACCGCTCTCTATGCTAAACGTGGATGGTAAATTGCACACCAAGGTTCTGGCACCACGGTTGAGCTAGGTTATTACACACTTCGCTCAGGATGATCAATGTGGTTTTATGCTGAGAAGAGGTACCATATGAATTAGCGACGACTGTCCCACGTGATGAATGAAACCCGGGCCACTGACTTCAGCGCAGCACTGATAGTCTTAGACATAGAGAGGACGTTCGATACTCTGTCCTGGTCGTATCTCTGGGAGGTCCACCGGATGACGGGACTCAGAGTTGGGTTCCTGACGTGGGTGCAAATCCTATTCTAGGCGCCTACTGCGTGAGTGCACGTGGGTACTGAGGTGTCTGATTGTCTGATGCCTTTTGTATCAAGAGGGGTACCCGACTGGGCTGCCCATTGTCACCACTCTTCTCTGCCTAGCTATGGAGCCACTTGTGACGTAATTCAGTGATCAGATGCGAGACTAGGGCATGCAGGTGGGGGACAGGATACACATCGTGTCCATGTACTCTAACGATACGTTCATTTATGTGAGGGACCGAGAGTGCTCTGTACCCCTTCTCATGTGGTGGATGGTGAACTTCAGTGAGGTGTCGGAGCTCCACGTTAATCACCAAAAGATGGTACTGTACCCCCTGGCAGCACTGGCCAACCAGGATGAATCTGATCTCCCAGCGGTGGGCCTCCTGTGGGACACCCGGAGTTTACGATACCTGGTCCGGCAGATAACTCATGACCGCCGCCTCCAATATGAGCTGTACATGGGTAAATCCAGGTAGAGTAATGGAAGGCCTTACAGCCTCAGTGCTGTTTTGGATCACAATGCCTCTGTCGGTGATGGGTAGGGTGGCTTTGAGAAAAATGGTCTTATTGCCCCGCAGCCTCTACGTAATGCAAAATTTGTTCGGTGTGCTGCCATCCATGTTGTTCTGGCAGCAGTGGCGGCTGGTGACATTTGAAAGTGGTGGGCGTAAAACAATTGTCATACTTCACTGCGGCGAGCAAGCGAGCCTAAACCACCTACGGGGGGTTCGGGGGGGTTCTCCCCCCGAGAAAATTTTGACAAAAAGAGTGGGCAAATGGTGCATTTTCAAGCAAACCAGCAGTTTGGTGTATAAAGTTTACTCGCTCTCCCTCTCTCTTTCTTTCTCTCTCTCTTTCGCTGTGTGTAAACTCGGAGCGGCTGCCACATAATCTAGTATTTCCTGTTTAATTTGCGGAGTCTAACAAATTAACCAGAACTAAACATTGCTCCTAGCTCGGATTATAAAATACTAAAAGCCAAGGCCACCCAACTACAGAGCGGTGCGACTTTATACCCACAGTGGAGGGAGAGGCGCCGACCCTATGTGGGGACATCCTAGTAGGGTTCGGAGGGCACAGCCCGCAGACCACCCAGCACCACATGGCCCGTCACCGTGCCAACAAAAGGGACGCTCTGTTTCTTAAAAAAACACACACACACACACAATCTCAGTAAAGAAAATAAAAATATGCATTCTTGCAAGGTCTAAAAAAAGGTGAATCTCTGGGCAAGGGCCTCAGCAGCACATTTAAGCTTGGTTGATAATACACATACATTACCCACTTTTCTTTGGAATACTTGAAATACGAGGTATTTGTCACACTCACAGAATACCCTACAAAAAGGCTAAAGATATTTGCCAGGTGCAATACATAACCCACCCCATCAGCCCTCAAAGTCTCATGCTTATAAAGGATGAGCTATACTGCAAGCACAGGAAGACAAAAAATTACCAAGGACTGGATCAACTGCTCATGTTTGGCACAGGACTGGGCATTCAATATTACACATATTCCAGCACCTGAACCCCCCAACTCTCTTACTCAATAGAGCTATCCAATGCCTATGAAAAACACCCAGAATGGACACAGACATAACAATGAAATGGACAACCCCACCCTGCATTAAAAAACTGAATCAATACAGGTATGAATTGCACATTTGATTTTTGTATATTAGTAGTTCTCATTACGAATGCGTAACTGGTTTTAATTTAAAATGTAGTAATAAAAGAAGGAGATTGCAAAGGACTAAAAAGCCAGGGTGGCCTCACACCTGACAGCAGTATCAAACATCAACATTGTGAAAGCACAAGCATCCTCATGCGTCATGAAATGGGACATGAGTGCTCTATAACACACACAGAGGGGCTTAAGCGAGACTTTAAAAAAGCTGGACTTTGACTTTTTCACAGTTGAGTGAACTTTCTGCCCGCCCCACCCCATCTGCCTCTGTTCAAGATGTGTGCACAGAGTTCTGTTGAGTTTGTCTGTGTTTTCACGCCCAGAACGGTTGTGAAAAAGTATGGGTAAAGCTGGAGCCCAACGAGGCAAGGCATTGAGGTATTGGTAGGGGGACCCAGTGGTCACTAAGTACAAAGGGAGCTTGGTCGGGAGAAAGCTTGTAGCGCTGAAGGAAGGATGAGTGTAAAGTGGCATGGCCCCATAGGACCGGAGAATGGGGAGAGACAGGAAAGGATGAAGATAAAGCAAAGCAAGTGGTTTAATATAGTTGGGAAGGGAGTGGATTGTGGCCTGCTGGTGCTGGCAGCAGAGGTGAGGAAGACACTGCCTAGATGAGATGAAACCGGCCCCTGCTCGAGTATAACTGCCCTTCGGACATCAGTGCTCGGAACACGCAGTGTTTGCACCTACAACGCACATTCCCAAGGTGCACATAAGACACACAGAAGTGCAGAAGAAGACCCCACTCAGTCGCGACTCGCGGGGGGGGGGGTCACGCGCGGGGTGGGGGCCGGGGGGGGGGTTAAAAAATAAAGTTAAAAAAGAGAACTTACCTGACCGGCGCGCCCGGGTCCGCGCCGCCTCTGCTGCTGGGCAGGGGTCCTTCCTGTGTTGGCGCCTTCAACGTCTTCTGCGTCACTGCAGTGGCTGGCAACCCCTCTCAGCCAATCCAGATGCTGCTCCAGCAGCGCCAGGATTGGCTTGAGCAGGGATGCTCCCCGCCCATTAGGAGACCGGGGGCTGCGGCATGAAGCAACCCTCGCTCTCCTAAGGGGAAGGCTAGTGCGCATATTCGGGCTGGTCGTAAAAATGACCAGCCCAAAACCGAACATGTGCACTATTGCTGTCTAGTGCGCTGTCACTCAAACCCTGAGTGCTGCAGCAGTCCCACCCCCTTCAGCGTCCCTCGTTCTACTTCTGATGCTAATTCCAATCAGGAGTCCTGATTGGAATTAGCGTCAGAAGTAGAATGAAGAATTTGTTATTTGTCATTTATTTAAACGATGAATAGGGCCGTGGGCCGTGGCATTAGTGGGGCAACGCCCCAGCGCCCCAATGGACGCACTGCCACTAACTGGCAGATTGATACGCTGCTCGTGAACCTGGTCTGGGTGGATAAGAGGAGTAGTGTCCGCCTGGTGATCCTGAAATTGGACCTCAGCTGGGGTGGTCTTGGGCTACCAGATCTGCAACTGTATTATTTAGCGGGTCTATTACAATACGCTGCAATGTTGTGCAATGACGGGCCTTATTGGGAAAAGGAATTACTTTCAGGATCCACTGAGGTGCTCGAGCTTCCCAAGCTGCTGATGAGAGGCAGTAAGCTACCAGTCGGAGTTCCTTTTATTGTTTCTCAGGTGGCCCAAGCATGGGAAAAGGCTGTCACGAAGGTCCTAAAGTGGGCACCTTATGCTAGGCTCCTCCCAATCTGGTGGCTGTGCCCCTTCTTACATATCCATGATTCCATGGATGTTACTAGATGGCTGGAGGGGCGCTGCCAGAATGTGGGATATCTATTTCTAAATGGCACCTTTATGTCCGTGAAGGAGGTTGAAGCTCACTACGGTGTCGATTGGCACCAGTTTTTGCAATATGTGAGCATATCCTGAACTGCCTGTGAAATTGAGGCTTTCTTCCTGAGGAACCGGAGCAGTACCAAGTCCTACAGGAGATTTTTAGATCCCGGCTCCTTTAGGGGTATCATGTCCCAGCTAAATGCAGCCCTAAAAAAATGATAAGTAGACGGATATTGTGCTGAAATGTTCCACCTGGGACAGAAAGTTAGAGTTCCTGCTTATGGACGGGTAGTGGAGCATAGCTCTCGCGCAGGTGCAAGAAGTAGCCACTAATGCTCGATTTAAGCTGGTGCAGTTTTACCTCCTCTACAGAGCATATTTGACTCCACAGTGCTTGTATAGGACCTATGTGATGTGCCCAGCGGGATTTTGGACATGTTGCGTGGGACTGCGTGCAGCTACAGACATTTTGGGGTGAGGTACATAAAGAGGTGCACAGAATGGGGTGAGGTGACTGTGGAACGTGTAGGAGAGTAGGATCTGCCTCTTATGGTTACCCCCACTTTTTTGCTGGTGTATCACTGTTTTTCGACTTTAGTCTGGCTGCGGCCCTGCTATCCAGGACCCCAGCCTAGCCGCTTCCTCTCTAAATTGATTCCATGTACCTTAAGTACACCTCAGACTGGATTCTGGGGTGCCCTTATAAGTCCCTAGTATATGGTATACTATGTACCCAGGGCATAGGTACCCCAGAGGCCTACCAGGGGTTGAAGCATGTATTGTGCCACCCCTGGAAGGCCCTCCAAAATGACACCACAGGACTGCTACTGCAGCCTGAGTAAGGTGGTGCATGCACCCCTTACAGAGATATAGGTTCACTATATCTCACCTATCACTGCACATAGAAACCCATCAGTCACCCCTATGGCAGGCCTTATCAATCCTGAAGGCAGGGTGCTTGGTTTTGTGTGAGAGGGTGCCCATGCCTGAGCAGAGCCCCTCTGCAGCCTTCGGAATCTCCTCTCCGGGGTTGTCTGTGGTGCAGCCTGACCATATACTCTTAAGTGCATTATATCCCGCGGTAAATGCTAACTTTGGGATGGCTGCACGGAAACATGTCGTGTTTGGTGTCAAACACCTTGGAATCATACCCCCACACCAGTAACTGGTGTGTGAGTATGATCCCACCCTTCTAGAGGGAGAGACATGACAGCACCGGTATACCCGGTACCAACTAAACAGAGCCTGGCATCACAAAATGGATGCTGCAGCCACAGACACGAGTCTGGCCTCCTGCTGCTGACCGAAACTCCGGCAGGGGAGGTCTGGACAATAGGTTTCCTGTCACAGGGAGGTGTTACCACCTCCCAGACAGGCCTTAGTGGATTGGGGCTGGGTGGGTGCACTCCAAGAGTGCTTTGAAGTCCTGCACTGGGGGCACATTTGGTGTCCTCGTGCATACCCCAGTTCAAACCGGTTGCAGGGGCTGCCAGCCCCAGCTCTGGCGCGAAACCCCTTCCTTAGGTATAAGTAAGGAACCCCTGGCAACAGGACTTTAGATATCCCTGGATGAAACTCTGCAACTGAATCCTGGAACTTAGACGCTCTACTCAAGACTAGAGGACTGAAGAAATCTCCCTTGGGGTCAAGGAGTGACTCCCCTGCTTGGCAGGCACCAACAAAGCATTTGCCGGTCTGCATCTCCGAAGCTCCCGCCGGACTCCAAAGTAACTGCAGCCCAAGAAGAAGATTTCCAGACTTCTCAGAGGCCAACCCAAGTCCCCAGCAAAGCTGAGATCCGCAGCTCTCACGAGTGATGTGGAACCAGAACCCCTGGACACCATGCACATTTGCTAGTGCATCAACTTCTCGACAACTCTTGAAGTCCTGCTTTGGGTTACTTGTAGCCCAGGCCCCGAGCACCATTTGCACCGAAGATTGTGAGCCTACACTCCACGAGTGTTCCGTGGGCCTGCTTCTTGCATTTCAGCTCAAGGCTCCTTTGCAATCCCTGGTCCGTCAACTGGTGGGTCCCTGTGAAGGCAACTCTGATTTTCTTTGGGTTTCCCTGGTTGCGCCAGACGTGCCCTGACTCCCCACCAAGTGGTGAGTCCCTCAGACCTTGCTGGTCTGCACAGAAGCCTCTTTCTTCTTTCTGCGTGGGTTGCTGTTGCCAAGGCTTGTTGTGTTCAATCCGGACACCAACGCTGCAGCACTCGACTTCCTTCATGGGACAGCTCAAATCCAGCTCCTGGTCGTCGTCGACACCTCCTGGTCCTCGTGGCTGAAGAGTCAAGCTTCACCTCTTTCACCTGAAACACCCAACATCGGTGGGCATTCGACTATCGTGCCCCTGGTCACTGGTAAGTGACCCAGACTCTGTCCCCTCTGCTTTCAGGTTCTTCTCATCTCCGATCCAGGCTTGGATCTCTTCGGACACTTCGCATCTTCCCGGCAGCAGCACTTCCTTGCAGGCTGCCATTGAAATCGACGACGCGACCCGACATCATTCGACACCAATGCACCCGGCTTCCCTGGGTGAGGTAACTCGAGTACTCTGGTGCTCCCGTGGGTGTTGACCCTAGAACTGTCTAAGTCCAAGAGGGTTTGGTCCTAATCCATTTCTAAGTGTCCTTAAGCTCTAAAACTCTAACCGCGACTTTCCCATAGGCGATAACGGAGCTCGCGGCTGTGTTCACACACTGCACACAGCCCCCGTGGGTCCCCTGTGTCACTACCTTGGGTGGTTCCTTGGGGTCCCAGCGATTCTACAGGCTCTAGGCCTTGTGTCTACTTAAGTCGTAGTTCTTATACAACTTTCTTAATATATGGTTTGGTCCGCCCCTAGGGCTAATCGTATATTGTGCTAATTTATTGTGCTATTTGACTTGTAACTTGTGTACTTTGACCTCTAGCCTCATAAAGAGACTATTGGGTAGGGTTTAGTAATAAATACATATATTTTATATATATACCTGGTGTGGTTCTCCTTTCATTTGGTCATTCACGAGATTATAACTGGTAAAACAAACAGCTTAACACTCCTTCAAGACTTAGCCTGAAGGCTGCTCTCCATAGCTACAACTAGGATAGCTTTCAATAAAGGTTGTCTTTAAACCTATCATCAATAAAGGTCGTTTGGACTGGTGCAAGGTGCCCACTAGAACTAGTGGACAGCATATACCAGGGCAACTTCTCACATTGGTGTGCAGCGGTTGGATTCAAGCTTGCCTTGTTTTACCAGATAATCTCAAGTGTGTGACTAACTGAAAACCACTAAAGGTACCTCAGGTACATATAAATTCAAGCTTATTAATACAGTAAGTTCTACTGAACTTAGAGTTGTGTGTCAAGGGCTTAGCACACCCTTTCTACAACTCAAGAGAGTTTAGTAGGCCACACTAGAATAGGTAGTGCATACACCACACCTCACTAGTGATGTCTTCAGGGCCAGGAACCAGTAGGTCCCTGCCAGAAGCCAGTGGGCTTCTACCCTCCAAGTATGACAACCTCCCATTCTTGGAATTGAGAGAATTGTGCAAGACTAGGAAGCTGAAGACAGGCAAAAGTGCCAACACCCAACGTCTCATGGAGATGCTTCTGCTGGATGATCTCAGAAGACCCCCAGGGTCTGAAGGGGTAGGCAGACAGGGTGGGGCAGAAGATGAGGAAGGGACCAGGGGTGAAAATACCCAGGACCTGACCTCTGAAACTGGCCAGGAAGATGAAAATGATCTTGCCCTGGAAAATCCAGCTCCTCCTGAAGATGAGGAGGAGGATCAGAATGACCTCCCCTTTGTCCCACCAGGAAGAGTTGTGAGTGTGCCTAGAAGGTCAAGATCTCCTTCTCGGGAGTCTAACCGTTCTGACACCTCAGTAGGGACCTCTGTTTCCTCTCATAGTAGGGAATCCTCTCATGAAAGGAAAGAGAGACTGCTCAAGTATGGAGAAGCTCAGCTTAGGATCAGAAGAGAGCAGTTGGCTATAGACAGGGAGTCCCTAGAGCTTCATAGACAAAGAAGAAAGTTGGGACTAGAGTCCCATGGTGGCAGCAACTTCCCTAGTGGTAGGGAAAGGTCTTATGACCATAGAAACCTGAGCAAGATTGTCCCTCCCTACCAGAGTGGGGATGACATCCACAAATGGATTACTGCACTGGAAAGGGCCTGTAAAGTTCAGAGGGTCCCCCAGGAGCAGTGGGCAGCAATCTTGTGGCTCTCCTTTGCAGATAAAGGTAGAGACAAGCTCCTCACTGTAAGAGAAGAGGATGCTGATGATTACCAAGTCCTGAAGAGTGCCCTGATAGATGGGTTTGGCCTAACCACTGAGCAATACAGGTTAAAGTTCAGAGATACCCAAAAGGCACAGACACAGGACTGGGTGGACTTTGTAGATTGTGCTACCAAGGCTCTGGAAGGCTGGTTACTTGGCAGTAAGGTGTGTGACTTCAAAGGATTGTATAATTTAATCATGAGGGAGCAGATTCTTAATAACTGTCAGAATCAGTTGCTACATCAGTACCTGGTTGACTCTGATCTGACCTCTCCCCGAGAATTGGGAAAGAAGGCAGACAAATGGGTCAGAACCAGTGTGAAGCAAAAGGTACAGAACCAAGGTGGTGACCAGAAGAAGCAAGATTCCAAAAACTCTGGCAAGGGTGGGAAAAAGGGTAAAGACCAGAAGTCTTCTCAAGGTCCCCAAAAATCTGCATCTGGTGGGGAATCCCAATCTACTAAAGGAAAAGGCCAAAAGAAACCATGGTGCAAAATCTGTAAGCAGAAAACTCACTGGACCAGTGACTGCACCAAGTCCAAAAACTCTAATCCAGCCACCATTGCCCCTAAGGCAACTGTTCCCCCTAGTCCAGCTACAAATGGTGGTGGAAACACTTAGAATAAGGGTTTAGTAGGGTTGACCCTGGGTACTGAGATGGGCTCTGGCCTAGTCAGAGTGCCAACTCAGGCTGTCCTAGTCTGTGATGGGGGCATGGATATGTCCCCCTTTGTGAGTCCCAATAATTTGGGCAAATACAGACAGCAGCCTTTAATTAATGGAAGAGAGGCTTTGGCATTCAGGGACACAGGAGCAAGTGTCACCATGGTGACAAAAGATCTTGTGGATCCTGGGCAGATTATACTTGGTGAAATGTACCAAGTGACCAATGCTAGCAATGTCAGAACAGACCATTCTCTGGCAGTTGTTAACTTCTCCTGGGGAGGGGTAACTGGCCTTAAGAAGGTTGTGGTGAGTGCAGACCTACCAGTCGAATGCTTGCTTGGCAATGATCTTGAAACCTCAGCTTGGGCAGAGGTGGAGCTCAGGAAACATGCAGAAATGCTAGGGATCCCTGCACATGTCTTTGCTGTGACTAGGTCACAGGCCAAAATGTCAAAAGCTGAACAGGCCCTGGATTCTGGAACAATGGACCAGGTGCCTCCCAAGAGAAGGAGCAGTAGGGTTAAGGCAGTGCCTTCCCCCTTGGCTCAGGAAGCAGATCAGTCTTTTGAGGAAGATGATCTCAGCCCTGAAGAAGGAACTGTCCCAGAGGAGCTTGAACCTGATCAGGTTGAGTTCTTGGGGACAGGGAGCCCTTCCAGGGCAGATCTGAGCCAGGAACAGCTGAACTGCCCCTCTCTTGAACCCCTCAGACAGCAAGCTACTGCTGAGGCTGCTGGGAATGCTAGTGGCACCCATAAGCTATATTGGGTTGATGGACTCCTGTACTCAGAGAGTAGAGTCCCCAAGCCTGGAGCAGCCAGGAGGTTGGTTATACCTCTGAAGTTCAGGGGCTTCCTATTGACACTAGCCCATGATATTCCCTTAGCAGGTCACCTGGGCCAGAACAAGACTTGGGACAGAATTGTCCCTCACTTTCACTGGCCCCACATGTCTGAAGACACCAAGGAGTTTTGTCGCTCCTGTGTAACCTGCCAAGCCAGTGGGAAGGCAGGTGGCGCCACAAAGGCCCCCCTGATACCACTACCTGTGGTGGGGGTTCCCTTTGAGAGGGTAGGGATTGACTTAGTTGGTCCCATGGATCCCCAAACAGCATCTGGGCACAGGTTTATCCTGGTGGTGGTTGACCATGCCACCAGGTACCCAGAAGCCATTCCCTTTAGGACCACTACAGCACCTGTGGTGGCAAGGGTCCTCCTGGGAATTTTCTCAAGAGTGGGCTTTCCTAAGGAGGTAGTATCTGACAGAGATGCAAACTTTATGTCCAGTTACTTGACTGCAATGTGGAAGGAGTGTGGAGTGACTTATAAGTTCACCACACCCTATCACCCACAATGCAATGGTTTAGTTGAGAGGTTCAACAAAACCTTGAAGGGCATGATTAAAGGGCTCCCAGAAAAGCTTAGGCGAAGATGGGACATACTCTTGCCCTGCCTTTTATTTGCATACAGGGAGGTGCCTCAAAAGGGGTTGGCTACAGCCCTTTTGAACTTTTGTTTGGCCATCCTGTCAGGGGTCCATTGTGTCTGGTGAAGGAAGGTTGGGAGTTACCTCTCAAACCCCTAAACAGGACATAGTGGACTATGTACTTGGTCTCCGCTCCAGGATGGCTGAGTATATGAAAAAGGCAACCAAAAACCTTGAGGCTAGCCAGGAATTACAGAAAGCCTGGCATGACCAAAAGGCTGTGCTGACTGTTTACCAGCCAGGACAGAAGGTGTGGGTGTTGGAGCCAGTGGCCCCAGCAGCCCTCCAAGACAAGTGGAGTGGCCCCCATACCATTGTTGAACAGAAGGGAGAGGTTACCTATCTGGTAGACCTGGGAACTCCCAGGAGCCCACAGGGTGCTCCATGTCAACAGGCTGAGGCCATATGTGGACAGGGCTGACATGGGCTTGCTCATGGCAACTGATGAGGGACAGGAGGAGGAGAGTGACCCTCTCCCTGACCTGCTCTCACAGAACCCTGATGATGGGTCAGTAGATGGTGTAGCCTTGGCAGGCAGCCTCACTGCCCAGCAGCAAACTGATTGTAGACAGGTGCTCAATCGGTTCAGACACATGTTTTCTCTGACTCCAAGTCAGACCACCTGGTGCACTCATGAAGTGGACACTGGGGACAGTCTGCCTGTTAAAAGTAAGATTTACAGGCAACCTGACCAAGTCAGGGGCTGTACCAGGACAGAAGTCCAGAAAATGTTGGAACTGGGTGTCATTGAGCCTTCAGATAGCCCTTGGGCTAGTCCAGTAGTCCTGGTGCCTAAACCTCACACCAAAGATGGCAAGAGAGAGATGAGGTTTTGTGTGGACTACAGAGGCCTCAATGCAGTCACTAGGACTGATGCCCATCCAATCCCCAGGGCAGATGAGCTAATAGACACTTTGGCCTCAGCCAAGTATCTAAGCACATTTGACCTGACAGCTGGCTACTGGCAGATCAGACTAGCTGATGATGCAAAGCCAAAAACTGCATTTTCTACCCCTGGTGGGCTTTACCAGTTTGTGGTGATGCCCTTTGGTTCGAAGAATGCACCTGCCACTTTTCAGAGGTTGGTGAACACAGTCCTTACAGGTCTGGAAGCCTATAGTGCAGCATATCTAGATGATATTGCTGTCTTTAGCTCCACCTGGGAGGATCACCTGGTCCACCTCAGAAATGTTTTGGAGGCCCTGCAGAAGGCAGGCCTAACTATCAAGGCCACAAAGTGCCAGATAGGGCAGAGTCAGGTTGTGTACCTGGGCCACCTTGTGGGTGGAGGCCAGGTTCAACCATTGCAGAGCAAAATCCAGACCATCATGGACTGGGTTGCTCCAACTACCCAGACTCAGGTGAGAGCCTTTTTAGGCCTGACTGGGTATTACAGAAGATTTGTCAAGGGGTATGGATCAATAGTGACACCCCTGAATGACTTAACCTCTAAGAAAATGCCCAAAAAGATTCAGTGGACAGTTAGCTGTCAAAAGGCATTTGATGACCTGAAGCAGGCCATGTGCACTGCTCCCATTCTGCAAAGTCCTGATTACTCCAAAAAGTTCATTGTGCAGACAGATGCATCTGAGTTGGGGGTAGGGGCTGTACTATCACAGTTGAATGATGAAGGTCAGGATCAGCCAGTAGCTTTTATTAGCAGAAGGCTGACCCCCAGAGAGAAACGTTGGTCAGCCATTGAGAGGGAGGCCTTTGCTGTGGTTTGGGCTCTGAAGAAGCTGAGGCCATACTTGTTTGGCACTCACTTCCTTGTTCAGACAGACCATAAGCCCCTCTTATGGCTAAAACAGATGAAGGGTGAAAACCCCAAACTTTTGAGGTGGTCCATTTCCCTACAGGGGATGGACTATACAGTGGAACATAGACCTGGGAGTAACCATGCCAATGCAGATGGACTCTCCAGATATTTCCACTTAGAACATGAAGACTTAACTGGTCAAGGTTAGTTTAATGTCCCTGCGTTTGGGGGAGGGGGGTTGTGTAGGAGAGTAGGATCTGCCTCTTATGGTTACCCCCACTTTTTTGCTGGTGTATCACTGTTTTTCGACTTTAGTCTGGCTGGGACCCTGCTATCCAGGACCCCAGCCTAGCTGCTTCCTCTCTAAATTGATTCCATGTACCTTAAGTACACCTCAGACTGGATTCTGGGGTGCCCTTATAAGTCCCTAGTATATGGTATACTATGTACCCAGGGCATAGGTACCCCAGAGGCCTACCAGGGGTTGAAGCATGTATTGTGCCACCCCTGTAAGGCCCTCCAAAATGACACCACAGGACTGCTACTGCAGCCTGAGTAAGGTGGTGCATGCACCCCTTACAGAGATATAGGTTCACTATATCTCACCTATCACTGCACATAGAAACCTATCAGTCACCCCTATGGCAGGCCTTATCAATCCTGAAGGCAGGGTGCTTGGTTTTGTGTGAGAGGGTGCCCATGCCTGAGCAGAGCCCCTCTGCAGCCTTCGGAATCTCCTCTACGGGGTTGTCTGTGGTGCAGCCTGACCATATACTCTTAAGTGCATTATATCCTCGCTGTAAATGCTAACTTTAGGATGGCTGCACGGAAACATGTCGTGTTTGGTGTCAAACACCTTGGAATCATACCCCACACCAGTAACTGGTGTGGGAGTATGATCCCACCCTTCTAGAGGGAGAGACATGACAGCACTGGTATACCCGGTACCAACTAAACAGAGCCTGGCATCACAAAATGGATGCTGCAGCCACAGACACGAGTCTGGCCTCCTGCTGCTGACTGAAACTTCGGCAGGGGAGGCCTGGACAATAGGTTTCCTGTCACAGGGAGGTGTTACCACCTCCCAGACAGGCCTTAGTGGATTGGGGCTGGGTGGGTGCACTCCAAGAGTGCTTTGAAGTCCTGCACTGGGGGCACATTTGGTGTCCTCGTGCATACCCCAGTTCAAACCGGTTGCAGGGGCTGCCAGCCCCTGCTCTGGTGCGAAACTGGACAAAGGAAATGGGTGTAGCCACCCCTCTTTCCAAACCCTCCCATAGGTGGGTCCACAGAGTTAGTCCAACCCCTTCCTTAGGTATAAGTAAGGAACCCCTGGCAACAGGACTTTAGATATCCCTGGACGAAACTCTGCAACTGAATCCTGGAACTTCGACGCTCTACTCAAGACTAGAGGACTGAAGAAATCTCCCTTGGGGTCAAGGAGTGACTCCCCTGCTTGGCAGGCACCAACAAAGCATTTGCTGGTCTGCATCTCCGAAGCTCCTGCCGGACTCCGAAGTAACTGCAGCCCAGGAAGAGGATTTCCAGACTTCTCAGAGGCCGACCCGAGTCCCCAGCAAAGCTGAGACCCGCAGCCCTCACGAGTGATGTGGAACTGGAACCCCTGGACACTGTGCACATTTGCTAGTGCATCGACTTCTCGACAACTCTTGAAGTCCTGCTTTGGGTTACTTGTAGCCCAGGCCCCGAGCACCATTTGCACCAACGATTGTGAGCCTACACTCCATGAGTATTCTGTGGGCCCGCTTCTTGCATTTCAGCTCGAGGCTCCTTTGCGATCCCTGGTCCGTCGACTGGTGGGTCCCTGTGAAGGCAACTCGGATTTTCTTTGGGCTTCCCTGGTTGCTCCAGACGTGCCCTGACTCCCCACCGAGTGGTGAGTCCCTCAGACCTTGCTGGTCTGCACAGAAGCCTCTTTCTCCTTTCTGCGTGGGTTGCTGTTGCCAAGGCTTGTTGTGTTCAATCCGGACACCAACGCAGCAGCACTCGACTTCCTTTGTGGGACAGCTCGAATCCAGCTCCTGGTCATTGTCGACGCCTCCTGTTCCTCGTGGCTGAAGAGTCAAGCTTCACCTCTTTCACCTGAAACACCCGACATCGGTGGGCATTCGACTATCGTGCCCCTGGTCACTGGCAAGTGACCCAGACTCTGTCCCCTCTGCTTTCAGGTTCTTCTCATCTCCGATCCAGGCTTGGATCTCTTTGGACACTTCGCATCTTCCCGGCAGCAGCACTTCCTTGCAGGATGCCATTGAAATCGACGACGCGACCCGACACCAATGCACCCGGCTTCCCTGGGTGAGGTAACTCGAGTACTCCGGTGCTCCCGTGGGTGTTGACCCTAGAACTGTCTAAGTCCAAGAGGGTTTGGTCCTAATCCATTTCTAAGTGTCCTTAAACTCTAAAACTCTAACCGCGACTTTCCCATAGGCGATAACGGAGCTCGCGGCTGTGTTCACACACTGCACACAGCCCCCGTGGGTCCCCTGTGTCACTACCTTGGGTGGTTCCTTGGGGTCCCAGCGATTCTACAGGCTCTAGGCCTTGTGTCTACTTAAGTCGTAGTTCTTATACAACTTTCTTAATATATGGTTTGGTCCGCCCCTAGGGCTAATCGTATATTGTGCTAATTTATTGTGCTATTTGACTTGTGTACTTTGACCTCTAGCCTCATAAAGAGACTATTGGGTAGGGTTTAGTAATAAATACATATATTTTATATATATACCTGGTGTGGTTCTCCTTTCATTTGGTCATTCACGAGATTATAACTGGTAAAACAAACAGCTTAACACTCCTTCAAGACTTAGCCTGAAGGCTGCTCTCCATAGCTACCACTAGGATAGCTTTCAATAAAGGTTGTCTTTAAACCTATCATCAATAAAGGTCGTTTGGACTGGTGCAAGGTGCCCACTAGAACTAGTGGACAGCATATACCAGGCCAACTTCTCACAGAACATACCACCCAACCCTCCCTACTGGGGCTGTTGCCTCTTCCCAAAAACTGGAAAAAAATGCGGTACAGATCTGCCCAACTGGGCTTAGTGCTAGCACAAGGACACATAGCCATACATTGGACCAGCCCCACCTCACCGACTTTGTCTAAATGGAGGGCTGACTTCCTGGAATGGGTGACTGCAGAGGAGTGCCCGCTCCGGAAAGTGTGCGCTGACAATCACGCAGAAAGAGACCTTGAGGACTGGGGTGTCATGCTGGATACGTTGGGTGGACATGATGCAGCCTGGGCAATGAATCAGACTAAGCCGCACTGGAAGGGGATGACGCAACCGCTGCTGCGATAGCCGACTCTGGGACTGAACTAGCTGAGCAGCTGTCTATTTTACACCTGCTCCATCTAACACAAGTGGGTCCACTTCAGAATCACGACTAGACTAGACTTACACATGACCCCCTCATGATTCGCCTGTCAGTATGTGGATGCCTGGATTTGATCTGTCCCCCCGTTTCGTTGCTCTCACTTGGGAATCCCTGATTCTGCGCTTACCGCACATCAATAAATGTAATTGTGCTTGAAGATGCTATGGTGTACTTTTTGTTTTGTATTGTCTTGAAAATTGAATAAACAAATTAAAAAAAGAAATCCTTGTTATTATGGTATTAAAGTTTTGGTCGAACGATTGTTCTTCGCTGGACCTAGTATTTGGGAAATGTTCTTTTCTTTTCTGCCATCAATTGTCTCATGTTACATAATCTGTGTACTGTGGGGATTATCTAGATACTGTACCAGTTTTTTGTTTCCATGTCTAGTGTTGTACATCATAAAAATTTTTTTACTTGGAATGTCTGCGATATGGGGTCTGTTCACAATGTAATAGAATCCTTTCCCAGTTCCAACGCTGCAGGGCTATTATAGTCTATTTGCAAGAATCGCACCTTTCCATCTCTGAAGCGGTTAAACTCCAGGCAAAATGGAGGGGACAATTATTTGCTCCAACATATTCAGCCTTTGCCCGTGGAGCAGCAGTTCCATAGAGGACTGGAGTACCATTTGAGGCCAGCGGTACCAAAATGGATGAACATGGTTGCTATGTTTTTGTCCAAGGGGTAGCGGATGGTGAAAATATAGTGCTAGGTAGTGTTTATGCTCCGAACACGAACCAAGAGGCCTTCCTGGCACGCCTGTCCTCTTTGCTGGTGGAGTTGTCACACCTCCCATGGCTAATCGGAGGAGATTTTAATGCAGTTCTAGATATCGATTTAGATAGCCCTCTCCCCCTCTACTGAGTGCTAGCTTGGTCATACAGGCCTGGTCCTTGCGTGATTGGGTGTCTAGTTGGTGTTTGATTGATATATGGCAAGCCCACAATGCGGGTTTGCAGGAATATTCTTTTTATTCTCCCCCACATAACTTACACGTCTGTCTCTATCGTATCCTTTGCCCTCCACCATTGCAAGTGAAAATTACCAATGCTACCGACTTGCGTAAATCTATAATCCCCTTGAATTTGATGTGACCTGGAGCCGGGGTCCCTACCCCTGTTCCCACATGGCACCAGCAACCACTCCTTTTAGAAGATATTGTCTTTAAGGACACCTTGGCTATCACCATTGATACGTACTTTGCAGTCAATATAGGCTTCACATCTGCCCTGCTGACAGTCTGTTCTGCGAGATCTCCTACATACCGAAAAACAACGAAGGCGGCTTGATCATGCAGTAGTACAGGATGCTACATGTGCAGACAAATTACAAGACACTACCAGCCTTCTTGGAGGAGGAGGCGATAACATCTCTCTCCAGAGCAGGCATTGTTCTTGACCTCCTGAGAGTGTGGGCTCTCACCTCTGGGGATCAAAAACTCGTCTGTGGAGTCAGGCTCGGCTGGACCAGTCAGCCAGCACACTAGAAGGCTAGTAGGGTTCAGGGGATACCGCTAAAGTACCCTCTGGGTGCATGTATTAATAAATCCATCACTGGAATCAGTGTGTTTTTATTAATTAGACATGTTTGATACCAAACACCATATGTTTTAGTGAAGCCATTATGTAGCTGGGAAACTCGTTTTGACCAGTGCCCAGTACATACCTTAAGATGACTTCCCTGTTCACTTGTACTGTCAGTTATTGAGCTGGCCAGCACAGGGGCATATCTGCTCATGCAGGTATGTTGTCACATGTAATATCATGCACCCTGGCTTAGGGCTGTAAGGCTTGCTGTGGGGGTGACTAACAAATATTGCATACAGTGTTAGGGGATATGGCACACAAGTGTGTGTCATTTCATGTTTTTAATTTCTAGAGTGCCTTGTCACACAGCCTGCAGTGGAAGTCTGTATGAATTTTCATGCTGGGTCCCTTAGATATGCTGAAGCTCTTAGGGACCCTCTTTAGTACCTATGCCCTAGATACCAGAGTTCCCACTTACTAGGCACTTACAGCGGTGCTAAAGGCCTGGTCACTTGGGGATCAAGTGACCAGTTGTCTTGTTTTGGGGAAAGAACACTGGCACCGGTGACTTGATTAGCAAGAACCCAGTGCACTTCCCTCAAAGTTGCATCAAATGCCAGGCAAAAAGTGGGGTGTGTACTGCAACAAAAACCCAGTTTCCTACATTGACCACAAGAGTAACTCAAGTAAATAACCTACCTTGAGGCTTACTTTCCTACCATTATCACTTACATGCTGACTTCGCTGTCACTCTTAAGCAGAAACAAGTTGATGAGAATTTGTTAAGACCATTCTCTGAAGTTGTTCTCAGCTCAGGAACTCTGCCCTTCCTGTTATCAATGAGAGTGGCAAGCCAATGGCATGATTCCTGGCCTGCTGTAAGTAGCACAGACTTTTGCAATAAGCTGGTTTGTCTGACAAAATGCTGGGAGGTTCCATCTTTAGAGACACACAAACTTGCTTACACGTGGTCAGAGGCTGATACCTACCGGAACATAGGACAGTGCTCATACCTGTCAGTGAGGAATGAAGTTCTTCACCTCGTCCTTTCATAATACTTTTCACTTAACTTCAATACTCATCGGATGGTACCATGACCTAACAAGCCTTGGCCACTCTGGCAACCCCTAGAAGATAAACATTCCAATAGCCCCATTGTGGCTAGGTGACAGGGCCACTGATGCTGCAATTTAATTGATACTCTCAACATACATTTTATAACAGACGTCACCTTTGCTGACCGGTGGTTTTGGTCAAACAAATATACTATTCTCCAAATTCCATCAAGAACAGATTTACCCTCCAGTTATCTTCTGAAGAAGACAGTTTTATTAACAGTATTTTAGTCTTCATGTTCGTCAGTAGTTTTGGAGAAAACCCTGCATTGGGTAAAGTGAAGGCAGTTTCGATAGAACATTGTTTGTACAGCTTATTTCAAGTATACACAATGCACCAGGTTTTGGATATAGAGGACAATTTGTTAGTAATATTCCATGTATTTTTGTACCTTTGGAGTGTGGAGTTTACTCCAGGTTTCTAGGATGGAGGACCATTTGTGCAGAACATGAGCGGTAATTTATCAGAAGACAGCTGGAGTGGTATTTTGTGCAGTGAAACGTCTGATGGGTGTACCACTCATAGCTGTTGCTTGGATGAAGGAAGCTGAAAGTGGTATCCTTAGTCCTGTGGTCCATGGTACTTTGTGGCCTGAAATGATGGGGTGTTCTGGCTCTTGTCACTATGGGATACTGAGTTCCTTCTGTGATTGGCGTAGCACTACTGAATGTTGCACCACTGGAAAGAGTGATTGATACTAATCTCCCTCTCTTGACCTCATGGCCCAGATATCCCTCTGATTGCACCTTTCCCCTTTCTCGTTCTAGAGAGTCTGGGTCAGCGACAGTCCCCATCACCGTCCCCGACACCATCACAGATTGGGTTGCCGGTACCTTCTGTCTGGCGGATATCGGTTTTGGGATGTCTTCCCCGGTGACGCTGAGGGCTTCAAGCCTTTCTTCGCGGAGCTCTCCCTGCCATACTCCGTGGTGCGGGACGAGACCTTCACCCTCAAGGCCAGCGTCTTCAACTATATGAAGGAGTCCATAAAGGCGAGTACCTAGAGAGCAGGTCAGAGCGATGTGGCCAAGTCCTGAGACCTCGATGGGAATTTCACTGAGATACATCTTCTTGTGCATGGATGGGGCGGACTGATGGGCGTGCTCCAGTAAAGATGACTGTCAGTAGCGGCAAGGATTACCGACAGAGCTATTCACCAACATCTGTTGGCTGGTGTTACTGTTGGCTATGTATAATATTTCAGGGTCATCTATGTCAAATCCCCCTTTTTAGGTCTCGCCTAGCAGCGCACATGCGCTGCATAGGTAAAAAGAGCGCACATGCGCTGCATAGGTAAAAAGACCTTTTGGGATCGCTTCGGCTTTTCAGCCAAAAACGTGCACGCGTTCCATTGCCTTCAATGGCAACGCATGCACGTTTGGCGATTCACTTGCGGGAGCGAGCGGCGCCATATGGTAGCAATTATCGCTCCTGGCGCCGCTCGCTCCCGCAAGGGAATCGCGCAGGCCTCCTCCTCTCCCCCCCCTGCTGCCGTGCGAGGCGCACGCGCTTGTTTTTTTTAACTCTTGGCCCTGGGGCTTCAGCACAGCCCCCTGTGGATTAACTACCCTCAGATCCAGTGTATTTTCTCTGTACTGGGAAGGGAGGAGAACCTGGAGAGAAAAGTGGCGATGGGCAGGACACGAGTGACCTTAAAAAGAAACAATTTTTTTATTTCAGCCATACTTTTTGATTATTTATCACCCATTGGTGTCATAGCTGACTAGTGGTACTTTCACCCCAGTTGTCATTTAGGCCAAACACAACATAGTGCTTTCTCGGTTTCTGCAGCAAAACTTCACTAGGGCCTAATGTTTACTTAGTATCCATGTTTGGCTTCAATATGACCAGGGACAGGGGACCACATCGAATGCCACGATAATCATAAGAACACTGTACCAGTGTGTGATTAGTAGCTTTGCCTGCCTGGGACTAGAGTGAGGGCATCGGCCTTCAGTTTTCCTTAGGGACCGACCGGCAAATTGTCTACCTTCTACCCGTTTTGCAAATGCTTGAAGTTTTGAAAACTAGTCTGAGGGATGGAGTGTTGACTCGTGACCCTGTCGACTTCCTGCCCGTACTTCCTGTGTATGAAATCTCGAAATCCTTGACGTGATTCGAATACGCCATTGGCAGGGTTGCCAAGATGAAAAGTCAGTGTATGGACAGTTATTCACAGGCAGGGGCGCCGAATGTACTCACGGATTGGAAGAATGGATGGCATAGTAGAAGATAGTAGTTCGTACGGAAATAAGCTACGAATTCGTGGCAGCCTTCCTTCCTTTCTGTGTCTGCCTCTCACATACAGTCTACACATTGACACCTTCTGAGATATAAAAAGAAACAAGCCCTCCGTGCCACACTGCTGTTTTAGTGTGAAGCTAGATTTGCAGTGAGGCCTATCGGTAGGCCATGCTTTCACCTGAACTGAAACCTGCGCGGCCACATTCTAGCAGGTCACAGCAGCAATAAAAATGCTCTGGCGCGCGTGCATAACGCTGAATTTCGATTACACTCAATCACAAGTTAATAGCTAAGAAGCAAGAACAGGCTCTCTGTGGGGAACATATGAATAATCTTTGCTAATACGCACCAGCCACTGAGATGTGAAGGCAGACATATTCCCCAGCCCTCTGTCAGGGCTGCAGTCATTCGGGTGGTGTCAGCTGCCGAAATGCCTCCAGTACCCCAGCACAGGGCTGCTGCAGGCCCTCTTGATGGAGGATAGGTGGCCAGTTGCACTGCCTTGCACATTATGGCTTTAATTACTTTAACCCTGGTTTTCATGTGGAAAGCACGAGGCCAGGACGCCCGGCCTATCTTCCTTTGTCGTAGGCCTGCTATAAATATGCACCAGCCCTGCATTTGAAAAGCTGGAGGAGGCTGCAAGCTTGCCCGCCATTTACCATGCTCTGTTCCCCCTGCTAACAAGCAAAATACTTTAGCTGAATAGCCCATTAGCAATCATTGTCAAATGCAAAATGCAAGGTGCTGGGATGTGACCAGCCTGCAGTTCCCAGAAGGTTGCCCTGGGGAGGGAGCAGGGGGCGAAGAATCCACCCCCAAAGAAATGGGCTTCCACATTTAGATTTATGAAGACCACGGTGGCGAAGAAGGCCTCCGCTCTGCATGCATTGTATGCAAAACTAGCACAGAAAAATAAGAGAGATTATGGTGAGTTCATCACGGACCCAGTCATGACGTAGTTCAGCGAGATAACTCGCAGCCAGAAGTGCATATGTAACCATCTGTTCACAAGTTGGGTTCCCACGACACATTTTTTCATCCTTCCAAGGTCGATACTGTGAGTAGCTTTAAGTTGACTAATAGTGATGTCGTTGATATTCTATCACAATTTGCCAAATAAGTTGTTGTGGTTGATTAAATGCAGGGATTAGAGAGAGAGAGGCACACACACTACACACACCGCCATGTATTACATCTCATCCAACAATATAGCAAAGAACAAAGCGAAATCTGTGCCCCACCTGATTTTTTTAGAACGTTGTTTCTGGCGGAAACACTTCGACATGTTTATTATAGTTCCATTAATCATTATTTTTTATGAAAGAGTACTTTATTTTGTTTCGGCTTTTGTTTTCATTGTTTGCCAAAAAGTTGAGCTCGCACAAGAAGAACATACTGTTCGGCAATGTTAAAGCTGCGTCATGTCAGTACATGTTAAAGTAAAACAATTTCGTGTCAAGGAAGGCGTGATAAATCGCAGTTTCGCATTACTTTTTTTCATTTTGTCAAGGAGCCCACAGTTTGCGGTTCCAGTTCATAAGCTTGTAAAATGTAGATTTGATAGCCCCGCAGTCAAGCAGCGCCTTGAGACCCTCGCGGGTATGTAGTGCGCTTTATAAGTGACATGATTGATTGATTGATTGATTGATTCTGCTCCCTCATATTGTGCAACGTTACGAAAAACGAGTCTGTAATGCATTACGAAGAGTGCCTGAAATGAACACATGCAGTTTACACAAGGGCCTTTCTGAAAGCGGTGTACTGGCAAGTCCGTACCGAAAAGCTGCACATTTCGATGTGCATACCGAATATCGACGGGACACACTAGCGAGGGAAATAACGAAAATAAATTATCGACAGGAAAGGAAGTCTAGGGGGCATATTAGCAAGGAATAGCGATATTTATCGCTAAACGCGCTTAGCGCGAATCCTGTTAATGCCGCCTATCGCTGGAAAATATCGCTGAGATAACACCCTATTAGTAAGGTTTATCTCCATAGCGATAATATTTCCAGCGATAGCGTGCAAATGCGAGAATATCGCTGGAAAACCAGCGATATTCTTGCATTAACGCTAAGGTGGATTCAGCATTAGAATCCACCTCCTATACCTTAAACAGGTAAGTCATAGTCAGTAGCAGGTGTTAAAATCTAGCGATAAACGCGCTTAGCGCGATTTATTTTATCGCTTCGCCTGCCTTGATAATAGGGGTTAGTGGTGTTAGCGACTGTTTACAGTCGCTTTTAGTGGGAACGCCTACCTTGCATGTCATTAGTGATAAATATCGCTGACATGCAAGGCGATGTAATTCCCGGCCTCTAACGCCTGAAAGCTGTCGCTAACGCCTGTTAGCGACAGCTTGCTAATAGGGCGTTAAAAATATCGCCGCTTTGGCGGCAAAAAGTGCCGCTAAATCGGCGATAAAGCCCTTGATAATATGCCCCTAGATTTTCTGTACCTAACTCCACGTATATGTTCAATGGCGATATGTAAATATAGGAATAGTAAATCTATACTTCCCTACATGCACTTACCTTTTGATAATTTGTCCCTCGATATTCTCATACCACAATATTCTGGGGGGTCGATATTCAGTAGTGCAAAGTACATTTAATGGGACCTTACTGATTCTTCTCAACACTACTGCACCTTTTATGGTTTAAATGGTAATTCTCAGAAGGATTAACATTCTGTTTTTGGCATCATTGACTCATCTCAGCTGGGCCTCAATACTTGTAAAAGTTCCGTCAAACTTTCTCTCCTCAAGGCTGCTATGTGCATAGCAGGGTGGCGGTTCTTCCAGTTGTATGGCACTACTGCTTGTAATCAGTACTGTTCTGCCCTTTGATAAGCCTTTCTAATCAGAACTGATAGTTTTACTGAACACAGGCTGTACACTTTCCAGCACAGATTCCATGGTGCTGCACCTCTTAGAAGAACTCCCCTGCTGTTAGTGAGACTACGTTTGTAGAAAATTCTTATGTCTTTAACCTGGCATCACTGGCACTTCTTAGTAAGACATCTGTGCCCTTTAAGTCACAGGCCCAGGATTTCTCAGTAGGGCTGCCAGACTTTTTTTCCATGGCCAGGGCCTGCACTTTTCAGCAGATGCGGCCTACGTCGAATGGGAACAACCCGACAAGCCCCTGCAAGACTTGTATTTTTTTATAATGAGGCAGTCCTGGCTCTTCACCATAGGATTTACTTAACTTTTAATGCGTCAGTGCTGGTCTTTTGCCGAGCTGCTATTTTTAAGCTACATTGATAAACGAGATCACCATACTTTGAGTGGCACAATGTTGGCGCTCCTAAGCATGCCAACGTATTTGGACAGGACACATACCAGCACCTCTCAGCTACATTGCAGCTGTTTAAATGGAGCAGTACTGCCTATTTGCGTGCCGTGGACTTCTAGGAGTCATTGGCGCATGCTCGTTTGCACAGCAGTGCAACAGATAGCGAAAATCTGTACTTCCAGCAAAAGCTGTAATTCTTTGTAATTGGTGCCTTGAGGTCTGATCAGCCCCTTTTTGAGTTTTCACTTCCTCAAAACAATCATACCCCATCCAAACGCTCCAGGACATTTGTTCTTAACGCCCTATGGTTGGCCTGTTGTAAATGAGGACATTATCAGTACAACCAGTCGGGAAATATTATTGAACCAACTGTCAGTGGACATCGCAGGAGCCCATAAAATAGCTTTGTAAACAGTCATGCTTGTCAAAAGATGGACGAAAAGCATAAAAAACTTACTGTGTACTTGTCTCTAAATGTATTGTCTTGTATTTCCTATCTATGGCAAGCAATTGAATCTTTATAGGTGTCTCTGGGAGCACAAAGTGAGGGGGGGCGACATCTTTTTCTATGCCTGGCCAGAGTTAAATGTTTTTTTGCATGCAGTGGCCTGCCAGCTTTGAGCTCGTCAAACCCCAGACGGCTCAAATTGAGGCCAAGCCTGTGTCTACAGCCAAATGGAATCCTGGCAGCAGGCCAGTGGATCCAATCCTTGCAACCCATCCGGCCTGTAATGTTCTGCAGGCTTCGAGTGGCTTGTACAAGAAATCTATGGAGCAGATGCTGTTGACCTATTTTTGGTTCAACACTGGTACCTTACCATGCTTAAGTACAACATTTTTGTTGCGTTCACTTTTGCTCCTGCTTGCTTTGTGTCTACTCTGTGTCCTAGACCCTGTAGTAACTGACCTCAATATCCTAACTTCAACCGTAATATTATGCGTGCAATCTTGTTCCGAGGAATTAGGTTTTTATTTTTAGCATTCCTCCAATTCATATCCACTTTTTACTGAGACAGAAGAACAGAGCAAACAAGCATTGGCATAGCCAATAGGTCTCGCCTTTGGGACCATATACGTGTTTAGCCATGCAACACTTGATGTTGTTGCACCAAGGATATTGTGCTGGATAACTTCAGCACAATATCCTTGGTGCAATAACATCAACTGTTGCATGGCTAAACACTTATAAGGTACAAGGTTTAGCCATGCAACAGCTGATGTTGTTGCACCAAGGATATTGTGCTGCAAAACTAAATACTTATAAGGTCCCAAAAGCGAGACCTATTGGCTATGCCAATGCTTGTTTTAGTTCCTTTCTTCCAATTGTTTAATGAATAGGTCTCCGTGTTATTCTGGGAAGGACAGTTTCGTTTTTTAAATGTTTTAAAGAACAGTAGATATATCTTTGATAATGTTGTCCAATATCCCTAACAGATGTCTCGGGCCCCTTTCTGCACATTCAAGGGGAATTAATCAACTATTGGAATTAAAAGCAAAGTCAGTTGCTAGTTGCCAGTTTCCAGAAAGTGAAAAACATTAAAGGTCATGTAAAAATCAATGTGGCATAAAGATGGCAAAATTAGGACTGTAGCTGGTTTTTAGTAAAAGATGCAGCAGTTAGGGACAACTAGAGAATGTGAAGTCTTATGTGATGTGTTGGTCCCGTGCAGATCCAAATACATCTTTTGAAGTCAGAGGAGTTCAAGGTGGAACCCCATCCTGAAAGCGAGTACACCTCCTGCCTCGGTGCCAGCGAAGGGAAGACATTCTCTTGGTCGGTCACACCCGTGAAACTGGGTAATGCTGCTTCTTGCTTCAGTGTTCGTTCTTTTCTTCTGCTGTTTATTCCTTTTCTCCATTCTTACACCTTTTAATTTCCTCCTTTTTTCTCTTCTCTTTTCCTTCATTTTCTTCCTTCCTCCATTCCTTACTGCTTCCTTCTTTATCATTGTTCTTTTTTTCAATCAGCTCTAGTCTTCATCTCTTCGTTAAATCGTTTAATTCCACAGACTTTCCTTGCAAGCAGTTGCTTCTCATCTCTTCATTCTTTCTCTCATTCGTACCCTCCCCATCTTATTTCCCTAAGTCATCCTTCTCACCTTCCACTTCCTCCATCCTGATCCCGTTCATCCTCTGTAGTCATTCCATTGCCTCTCTTCATTTCACACTCACTTTAAGTCTCCTCTGCTCAGTCCAAGCCCAATTCATCAACACTTTCTTTCATTCTCCTACTTTAGCATTATCATTTTCCCCATCAAATTAATTAATCTCTTTAATCTCCTCCCTTTGACCCTTGATGCTTTTTCCCTCCATGCATCATTCTGAGGGTTATCAGGCAGCATTAACGCCCCCACAGAATGGTGGCTGTACAGCCCACTGATTTATATTGGCCAGACCGCCACCGTTTACAGCCGCGTCAACATGGAGACACAGGGCCATGCTAAGCACGGTGGTGCTTGTAGGAACTGGCTGCGGGTGTCCCTGCTGCGCACTGTCATGGGCACCTAGAATGAGGGTACTGCTAATCTATGTCCAGTAGGAACATATAGGTGATTGCCTATTCTTTATCAAATGCGATTTAATTCAATTCAAAATGTAGCACAGACTGAAAAATATTTACAAGAAAAAAACCTGAACAGACTTGCCCTTTCTCCAGATAGCCTCAAATGTGTAGAAAGATTATCTGATTCTTCAAAGTCAAAATTAGTTTGTTTTAGCGCCCGAATCTCATTGTCGCATCCAGAGTCATGAAGTAATGTAATCCATAGATTATGATTGTGTCTAGAATTTATCTAGTTAAAATGGATGCAACTGAAAGTCAAATCTCACTTGCAGGATGTAAGTTCTAAACCTCTATCCATGGGCCCCCTGGGGTGACTATAACATCAACCCCACCAAAGGGTCCAGATTTAGAGCTTTGTCCGGACAAGCCATCTCTGCCAGATGATATCCCTGCCTATCATGCCATCATTCAGAGACCGGTCCACCACCATAAAGTCCACATGCATGTCTTATGGGAGGACGATGACTTTTCATGCAGACCCTCTCCAAGACTGAATGCACCATCCAACTCCTGCCTATGGTCTAGGCTAGGTTATGCTCCAAGTTATGCTCAAGTCAGCCCCTGACAAATTCAAAGACCACATCAGGGCTAAGTGACGACTGCAACAAAAAACCCAATCTCCTCCAGTTTCCAAGACCGGCGTTGCAAGCTGGATTTTTAAGTGCAATCAAACTTTCTAAGGTAAGTCTAAAAGTGTACTCATTGCAGTTGTAATGTCTGATGACAACACCAGATGGTAGTGGTACACAGAGGATGGAATTCTATAGCTCTACATTCTACGGACAGATGCTTACAGGGTAACATTTTCCTTTTATAGTTGCACAAAGAGTTAAATGTGCTAAAGTTCTTTTTAGCAAAGCTTACTCTTTCAGAATGTCCACTTTGTAGACAATCTACAGGAGTGGATTCAGTAGAAGATGAGGAAATCTATACATTTCTTTGTTTTTTTTTGTAGATCTCCCATGCACGTAAAACATACACATAGAACAGAGGTTATTGCATTATAGTATATTCCAGACTTTCTGCAAAGTTTTCCTGTATTGTCCCAATTGATATGAGAAGTAGGCGTGCATCTTATATTAAGATTAATTTTCCTAAATCTTTAGCAAAAACAATAATTGGCCTCATATTTAGTAAATGATCTAATCAGATCTTTTTACTTTGTAAATGAAAGAAATATTGGCAATGTATCCTAAAATGTTATTTTTGCTAGGAGAGTCGGCAAATATGAGCAATCTGCCTCAGAGTGAGCAGACACATTATCATTGAGAAGTGGTCTATCACAGCAGGAAGAATTATGAACTATTTTCAAATCTGGAGCCATGTTTGTTTTTTAATTGAATTGTAATATAATTGCAGTCTTTTTTCCAACTCTTAGCTTTGTGAGAAGACCAAAGCTGTGTTCTGTAATAGCTTTTAAATCGATAGTTATCAAAAGTTTAAAACAACTTTGATAATGCAAATCCTCACTGACTGACCCCAATGTTAATAACTGTTTGGTTTATACTTTTGTGAAAAATGACCCACCTGATTCCATCAGCATGTGGGGGCGTATTGCAGTCTGACACTGTCTGCGTATTAAGTGCCACGCACGTGCTATAAAATTAATTACATTTATTATAGCTGTTCTCTAACTTATCAGGCACATTAGTGCGGTCGTCAATGGGTATGGGAGCGCCGTCTCCTTCTGTATTCTAAAAATGTTTCAAGTTTGCTGTTAATGTGCCCAGAAGTGTGCAAATTGTGCTTGGGCTACATAATAGTATAAGTCTAGGTCTGGGGCAGCAAAGTTGCCTGCTTCATAGGGTTGTGTGACTGTTCTCCACTTAATCCTGGGCTGTTTACCTTTCCACACTAGTCTAATCAGGAAGGGTTTGTGTAATATCACAGGGATATTTATAAAAAAGTACATAAAGCACTCACTAAAGTACCACTGTTTTTACCACCAACACTTTACATGAGTGAGTGAGTAAGTGAGTGAGTGAGTGAGTGAAGCACAAAGATATGTCCTAAGGCTCCATGGCTCTGCTGAAGAGCAGAAAGTTTCATAAATCCAACCAGGCTACTCAACAGAAGAGGTAGTTTTTAAGGTTTTTACTAAAAGCGCGAAGATTGTCCTTTTGACAGAGTGAGTTCAGCGAAGCCACAACAGATTTTGCTCTACTCACTAGTCTGGCTTTTGAGATATGCATAGAAGGGGTCGTTGCTCTGATCTCGAGGACCAATTACATGAATATGTTTTGATTAGTTTATGAAAGAACAAGGACTTCATCATGTGAAAGGCCTTACAGCAGTTGATATGTCCCTCGTCAACAAGCCAATCAAGAAATTGACAGGTATCAGAAACAGAATCAGCTTTTCATTGGCTGAATATAGACCTTACTTCAAAGTTCTGGATAACCTAAAGCTTGTATAGCTCTCCATCAGAAAGGCCTCAAGACGAAAGTGCAAAGATTTGCATAACCCAGATGTTAGCTTATAGCAGCTCTCACGAGCACTGCTCTCAAGTTATTCGAGCTTAAAGGGAAACATTTTGTGGCAGCTTTAATTATAAACAAGCATTGGCATAGCCAATAGGTCTCGCCTTTGGGACCTTATAAGTGTTTAGCCAGAGCTATTGGCTTTGCTAATGTGTTTAAGCTGTGAGCCTTCTAAAGGGGGGGGGGGGGGTGGTGGTGTCTTCACAAGAACGCATCGCTGGGGTCTGCAGGTGCCAGTTTTGCACTAGGGATGTAACCACTGGCAGCACAAAGACAAGCACACGAATTTCAACATCTACAAAGTAGATAAAAGGAGGGCAGGACATATGTTGGAGACATTCAAAGTCCTATTTCAGTGACAGTGTGAGAAACTGGCTTCGCAGCGCTGTTAGAAGCCGGGAGCCTGAGGGGTAACATAATAATAGATGTTTATTGTTACCTAACTCAATGGTATTCATTTTATCTCCCTCAGAAGGATGTAAGGCTGAATGGATCCAGCGGGATTTGAACCTGTGACCATGAGGTCCCCTACAGTGGATTGGCCCACAAAGCCCCCAGACCTCTCCCTGAAAGGACTAAAGACAAAGTTGGGGGGACTAGCACCACACCTCTGCAGAAGCCCACCTTACCTAACATAACATTAATAAGGAGTGTGGGTCTTCCGAAAAATGCCATAGATCGGGCAAAAAGAAAACATAAACAGGCTGTTGTGCTCTCATATTTCACACAGCTCAGAAACGCGCTATTTTTTCTTGAATTTGTTGCAGAAATAGTTGTAAACTGAACTTGCATCATGTTTACTTAATACCAAGTTGTGTAAATGTCGCTGTAGAAGAAAATATAGATAAAACATGCTGCAGGACCGACAAATCTGGCCGTCACAGCCTCCTGTGTCTGAGACTCCCTCATAAATCCTGCTTGGACTTTCCATTCGGGTTTTTATAGTTTAGATGTTCCCGTTATCAATATAAGAAAGCCCGTGGGAGGCAATAAATCGATAACCTAATTAGTGTTGCAAAATAATTTCATTGCAAGCTTCCCAAACAAATCACTGTGTCAGGCCGGGAACTAGGCTGTGGAAAAATAAAGATGGCTTCCTGCTGTGAAATGGCTTACCTAGGACGCTGTGTTCCATCTGTGATTCATGCAGCAACGTAAGTGTTATTTATATTAGGTTACCCACAATTCACGTGTACATACGGGACTTCAAGTACCACAATGCAATGGGGCTGGATAGGTCCCTCGCGCCTGACATGGGTCAGTTTCAGCTGGACTGCAGCCAGCCTATTGCAGCAGATAACATAACATAACTGCAGGAAACGGAAGACAGGTAACCAACCGTTCATACCATCTCTGTCACTAGTGGGGTCTCCATCCATAAGAGAGAGAACACCTGGAGTAGTGTGTGCACTCATTAGTAAGACCTCACCTGCAGTACTGGGCCAACTAATTAGTAAGTATACTTTAATTACTCCGCAGTGCCTTGCAGCCATCTTGGAGTCTTTGGACTTTAGTTGCCATGACATCCAACACAGCTAGATAAGCAACAGAAGATTGCCATAGCACTCCAACAGCATTCAACAAGAACACAACCTGCCAGAGAACACTTCAGACAGAACTCTGGAGAAATTTACAACACAGGAGAGATGTGCTATACAGCTGGGTGTCCAAGTGCTCACAAGAGCCCTGGCGATCACCACATACAGCACACATTAAGAGAGCAGGCACCCAACACAGTCAGAATAAGCAATCCACAGGCTATTGAGACATCCACCAGCACTTGCCAACATCAGCTGCTAACCACACATGTACACTTGCTGAGCAATGTACACCCACCCGGTCTGACCAACCCCACAACTCATCACAACTGACAGCCAGCCATTAACAGCACACCTCACCTCCAAAAACAGAGACGTGACTCTGGCCTCTGACAGAAACATTTGGGAAGTGATCGCTCAGACTACTACAAGGCTCTGTGATGCCTTAGTAATTGCAGACTGTGTGCTATGAAAGTACCAATGAAAAACAATAAGATTACTTACACCACATCTCTCCTGTGCATCTTGTGCTACACACCCTGAATTCATAAACAAATCCCCTACTCTATTTGGATCATATCTTGTGTATATTAAGAGCAGGAGGCTACAATCACATATTAACTGTAAGCAGAAAGAGCATTGAGCAAGGGAGCCAGGTGGGCACTCGCAGTCCAATTATACAGATGCTCAACAATGCATAACTCATGGCTGCTAATGGGAAGGGGCTGGAGTGAGAGGCAATGAAAGAAAGGCAGGATTGTAAGAGGAACAGAGCCAGAGTGTGTGCTAAAGAGAATGACAGAGCGCAACACAGCATGCGCCAGAGAGACCGTGGGTATCCCAAGTACAGCGGAAAAAGCATGTGCAAAAGAGCGCTACAGAGCATGAATCAAAGAGAGAGTGCCCGCCAAAGACTGCGACTGCGTACAGCGAAGAGATAGATACCGCGAGCGCACATGAAAGGAAGAGACAGAACATACAGCAAAGAGAGTGAGCCAAAGAGAGAGAGCACTCACCAAAGAGACAAAGTGTGCCAAAGAGAGAGACAGAAAGAGCGACAGAACGTGCCAAAGAGAAAGGCAGAGAGCGCACCAAATAGAAACAGAGTATCCTACACACCAAAGAGAGAAACAAAGAACGCACAACAAAGAGTGACACTGACACCAAAGAGAGATCGAGGCAACACGTGTCAAAAAGAGGGAGACAGCGCGTACCAAAGAAAAGAAGAGCCAGAACATATGGCAAACGCAGAGTGTCAGCCAAATAGACACCGTACCTACCAAACAGAAAGGGTGCCAAAGTGAGAGAGGACCCAGAGAACATGCTAATGAGAACAAGCGCGCGCGCCTCGCACTCAAAGTAAAAAGAAAAAAAAAAGTTTGATGAGAGGCAGCAGGGGAGGGGAGAGAGGAGGGGGCCTGCGCCGGTTTCCCTTGCGGGAGCGAGCAGGAACCATCTGTTAATTACAAACAGATGGTTTGAAAGCTCGCTCCCACAAGGGAATCGCCAAACGTGCACGCGTTGCCATTCAAAGCAATGCAATGCGTGCACGTTTTTTACTCCAAACTGAATCGATTTCTAAAGGTCTTTTTCCTATGCAGCGCATGCGCGCTGCGTAGGCGAGACCTAAAAATCAAGCACATTCTGCTCTAATAATGTGGGGGAAAGGCTCAGCTCCATATCCAATAGGAATCAAAAACTCTTAGGGGGATATTATCAACGCTTCGCGTTAAACATCGCAAATCACGCTTAGCGCGATTTTGAATATCGCCGCCTATCGCTGGTTTACATCGCCGTGTTAGCGGCGTATTTACAACGTCTTGCTCACAGGCGATGTACAAACCTGCGATAGACGGCGATATTCATCATTAGCGTGTGAAATCAAGCGATGATTTCACACGCTAATGAAAACCTTGATAATAGGGGAGTGTGGACGTAACCAAACAATCCACCTCCCATTCAAAACATGCCTAAGTCAAGTTTTGACCAGGCGTTAAGGATCCTGCGAAAACCGCGGTTAGCGCGGCTTTCATCATCGCTTCGTGGTTCCGGGACCGCGTTGCTAATAACGCAATGTCCTGTTCGCGACCTTTTGTCATGGTGTTACAGGAAGGAACGCCTACTTTGCATCTCATTAGCGATGTCTATCGCTAAGATGCGTGGCGTTACCAAAACGGCAGCTAACATGCGCTAATGCATGTTAGCGCCGCCTTGCTGATAGGGTGATTAAATTATCGCCGCTTTAGCAGCAAAAAGTGCCGCTAAAGCAGCGATAAGGCCCGTGCTAATATGCCCTTTAACCTTTTCTGCGACCACAGATGGCTTTCCAAGAAGTTCTGGCCACAAGGCGTGAGCCAAGGATTATTTTTTCCAAATGCAATCCCCTTGTCTTTGAACTATTCAGACTTAGAAATATACAGTTCATCTATTGCTACACTGCCACTCAGCAGTTTTTAAAATCATCCATATTTTCTTTAAAAGGCTTGCCAAATCGCAATATCATACATGGGGGCATGCAATTCCTGTATAAAAGCATGTCTCTACTTTTCTTATATCAGTAGATTTGTGACGTCCTTGCAATAAAGAAATCATGTAGCTTATTACAGTTGAGTTTTGATGTCACAATAATTTTCTCTATGCTTTAGGTGTCTACACATTTTGAGATACAGCATTTTTTTAACTCTAACTTGTGATAAACTGATACTCACATATTTTTCAAACAACTAACTGCTTTTTGGTGTGTTTAATTATGTACTAGAGATTCAATTTTTATTCTTCATGTCTGCAAATGTGCTTTCTCTTTCATATGAAAGAGCGAGACAGGATTTAAGTGGTTTGTGGGAAGAAAGCGAAGCAGATCTAATCTAAACTCGTTCATGACCGAGACACATACAGGTTCTGGCCTAAACCACACCTGAATGTCCTCTAAGATTGGATTATTTTCAAGAAGACGAGTAAGACATATTGCTACTATCTTTTCTCCCAGTTTTGCCAATACAGGAAGCAAAAATATGGGTCTATAGTTCCTCCCTTCAATAGGGTGTAAAGTTTTTTTCAGAATGGCCTTTAGCCTCGACATCTTCCAGCTGTTCGCAACAACACCCCAAGAGGGCTATGAGTTCAAAAGAGAAGTAATTGTCAGCAACTTGACCTGACAGATTTAAACAAGCATTTGCAATGCAATCAGTCTCGCCTTTGGGGCCTTATATGTATTTATCTATGCAGCATATTAGGTTGGGTGCTGAAACATTTACTGTTCTAGCAGTACCACCCTTCACTGCCCTTAATACAACTGTGGTGGGGGCCGGAACGAGTGGGAAGAGCGCTAAGGAGGAAAAGATGATAGCCTGCAACTGCACTAATATAGAGTGTTAGTTAGCAAATAAAATTTCCTTGAGGGCACTGTAGCACTAAAAGAAATATTAAATTAAAAAACTTCTATTGCAAAGCATCCTGCCCAGCTTATAACTTTTCCTTAAGTTTTCTTATCTCCACATAAATATGTAAAAGCCAACACTGATGCCACCGAACTGACCGTTCATTACTTGGCTTATTAGTAATATGTGCATTTTTCCACACAGTTGTGCTCTATAATTGACCTTGCTCTTTGGTGAAAAATGCCCCATCAGTCAAAACCATAACTGATGTTGATACATCATGCCCACATTTGGGCTCTCTGCTTCTCATCTACTGATGCAGCAGCAGTACAATGTGTCCCTCAATCGCTGTGTTGCACCCTCAGTAAAAAAGAAAAAAACACCGATCCTGGTACCTCGCAGCTTGATTATGAGGTATAGAAATACTGTGCCTTATTACTTCTGCGGCAGGATTGCCTACGCCCCCTAGACGTATGCACACACCCTTGCTTTACTTAAAAAATGTGGCCTGGATAATCAGGCATGAAAGGAACGGCTGTGATTCGGCAAATCCTTCTAGGCAGGGAATACTCTCTCTCCATCCGTGGAAACCTCGCAGAAGCACTCCAGCTGATGAGATGCACATGCAGGCAGTATACAAGCAGCAAGACGGGACACATCATCTGCATATGTATGAGCCACCCAGTAATTACTGAGCCAGGAAGCAGCTGCAGTACTGTAACAGGAAAGGAAGGAGCAGAGGGTGGGCGCAATCCAGACAAGGGGAGCCTATTTGCATTGTGTCTGAGCGGTTGGCTCCCTGCCAGCTTGGCAGTAGGAGTGTGTGAGTGGCGGGGCCGGGATCTGTTGGGGGGCGAATTGATGGGCTTGAGGATTTCCTGAATACGGCCCGGCGTGCCATTGTAATTGATATTGAAAAGCCCAGCAAACAGTAAACAGTGACGAGCACTCCAGCATTGCCCCTGCGGAGTCTTGCTGAGTTCCGGAAAGAAGGAAGCCTGTTTGCGGGTTGCCGTAGCAACGAGGGCCGAGACCTGGGGCGGAAGTCAGGCAGAGTTGTGCCTGGTTGTGGGCGGGGCTCCCATTGCCGGAGAGAGCCCCGCGTGTTGCTGGGTCCATTGCCAACTGGCAGAAAAAACGTAGCCTCGCGGGCTCCTTGTCGCTGGGCCGCTGACTGCCTCCTGCCCCCAGAGACTGCAATGAAAACCTGCCACGAGGAGACCGGAGAAGTTTCTGCAATTGATTTCAGTGAGCAACTGCGCATGCGTAAGATAGCCGTCAGCAGCGCGCGAGCCAAAAAAAGAGTCCGATCACCCAGCCAATCCCATGACAAACAAGCATTTGTAATGCAATAGGACTCGTATTTCCGCGAGACCTATTGCATTAAAAATGGGAGTGCGGGCGTCCAAGAAGGCACGAATGGGAGTGGGGGGGGGTGAGGGGGGGCGAGAAGTCACGGACTGCGGGAGGGGGCGGGGGGGGGAACACAGGGAAGAAAATAGTGTTGGAGTAAAGGGGCCAATAGCCAGGGAAGGATACAAATAACAACATGGCTGTCAGGAGAAAGGACTAACAAGCCTAAAAACAATCAGAAAACAGCATTTACAATCTAAGCCAATTAAAAAGATGGGCGGAGAGTGGGCGGAGCTTCCACGAAGCTTCCCCGCTATAGTATATACTGCATGCCTCGCAAAGCGAGCAGCGCATGCGCGCTGCAATGCTAGGCGAGACCTAAAAAAAAATGTTAATAGGGCAAATATCAGACAAGCCCAATTTCTGCTCCAATATAAGCACTTCCAACTCAGATAAGGAAACCAATGGGAGAGAGTTTAACCGAAGAATGTTGTTCTTTCCCAAAGTCAGAAGGCCTAGTCCTTCACACTACATCTTGTTAAGTTCTGTCTGACTGTCATTGTAAATACCATGCTAGTGACAGGTCTAATCCATCTTCAAATTTCTCTCATTGACACAACCCATTAAATATATATATTTGGTCCGTAAAGGATTAGCCAGGAGATGTGTTGCAAAGCAGTTTTGGCAAGACTAAGCATTCTTTTCTTCAAAACTATAATTGCAAATTATTTATAATGTCATTTTCTCAATGAGACAGATTAAAATTGATGGTCAAAAAGTGTCTGTATCCCCTTCTGCTCCTGCCATCTTTATTGTAGAAGAAATGTAAACATTTATCCAGATCAACAGAAAAATAGTCAGAAAAAGCTAAAACACCAAAAATTGGTACAAAATGGCCAGCTCGAGGAAAGATTTGTTCACTCTGTTACCATCAGAATGGCACCTACCCTAGTTATCGATTGGTCAGAGCAGCCCTTGGTTTCTTTGTCATGCCACACACTTTCTAGGTCTTCTGAGGGACACAGGACATCAGGAATATCTGTTTCTGTGCCAGGAAATAATGAAGCTGTGTGGTTGCCTCAAGGGGCACTTCACATGCCAGTGAGCGGCTGACTGTCAATGATTAGGAACTATCACTATGCAAGTAGTGTGCAAAGTTTAAAAACTGAAAAAAAGCTTATTCCTCAAGAAAAATGTTGCTAACAATGAGCCCAATTCACAAAGGTAAACTGAGACGAAAGTCTAACTTTACGACTTTTGGTATTCACAAAGGGCATTTACGAGTAGTAAAGTTACACTTTTGTCTCAGTTAAACTTAAGTTTTGGTCTTAAGTTTAGCTGAGACCAAAACTGAGACAAAAGTCTAACTTTCCTACTCGTAAATGCCCTTTGTGAATACCAAAAGTCATAAAGTTAGTTCAGTTCAGTTCAAAGCAAAGTTTATTTGGACTAAACAGTCCTTAAACATATAAAATCGTCATAAATACTGCTCCTAAAAATCACAAATTTTACATTAAAAACGTCATCATAAAATTCATGTTTAAAATCCTTGATCCTTACTTCAATCCATATAACATATCTCATACCGTAAATTAAGGCAAGCATTTCATTACTAGTCCCATTTCAGGTTTTCTTTAGCTTTTTGAATGAACTTCCCCCAAGCACAAGCAATAAATACATCATCATACAATTCCAGATTAAAACCCTTAAACCTTCCTTCGAACCATATATCATAACTCATATCATGCATAAAGTTAGACTTTTGTCTCAGTTTTGGTCTCAAATAAACTTAAGACCAAAACTTAAGTTTAACTGAGACAAAAGTCTACCTTTACTACTTGTAAATGCCCTTTGTGAATACCAAAAGTCGTAAAGCTAGAATTTTGTCTCAGTTTACCATTGTGAATCAGGCTGAATATTTTTAATGCAGGAGCAGTTTAGGGTAGTGAAAGTGAGTGAAGTTGGGGACCTTTACCGGAATTAGCAACTTCAAAAAGTGCAGTTTCTCAACTTCACTGGACAACTAACACCAGTCACTCACTGCTGCCCTTTGGTTGGTACAGTATATGTGGAAAGAAGTCGACCGATGCACTAATTTCTTTTGAGTGGTTTGCAGAAATCTCTTACGGAACTCTTTCTGGGGTCTTGTAAGGCACCTCCGTGACCAGCGTGGAAGGTGCTCCAAGACCATATCTTGGCTAAGAAGCGGCCATTTGCTCATGCATTTGGATTCAGGCACAAGAGTTGCAGGGCTTCCACTCATTTGTGGTAGTAACTTGTAGACTCTCTTGAAACCTGGGGTTGACACTTCACCGTGTGCTCCTCCTGGCTGAGCAGAGGTCGCGCTTCATGAAAGTTTCTTCATTGTTTCCTATCGCATTGACGTTGGGGACGTGGATTTCTGGTCAGTAGGTTTCACTCTTGTTCGTTCATTTGCTCCTGTGCTGTTTGAACCGCAGGCAGTAAATTACAGATGGCTCCCTGGAGCTGCAGAGGAAAGGAGTCACAGGTGGTCAAGCCAGAAACCTTAACATTTTCCAGTGGTTTTGGCCAATCCTCCAACTGGGTTTTTACTCTATTTCAAGATGGAGGAGACACAAACACTCCACATGAAAATCTGCCAAGGCAAGAGGACGGCAACTTCCTCCACCTCACTTACTTTTTCTGTAAACCACACTTACTAAGGGGACCTTATATAAGGAATAAGCCACTGTGCCACAATGCAATCAAGGTGTTATTTTCATGGGGTTCATTACCCTCTTGCTATATATTTCTGTGCTAAGGTTTTTGCTGTATTTTTCTTTATCTCTGCAGATTTTAGTTCCTCCGGTTTGTTCTGTTATTGTTCTATTAGCTATTCTTACATTCAACTAAAACTTTAAAAATGTGGTCTGCAGTCAAAACTTGCTTGGGGTATTTCTGCCTTTTGTGTTTTTTCCCCCAGAAAATGACCTTTTCAAGGAAGTACCTCTCTTTACCAAGAACATTTGGAATCTGGTAAGGCATAGTGGCTTCAGAAGGGAGTCTTTCTTACATCAGGCAATCTAAGCAATGAAGACTGAAGCATCTTTACAGCCTGTCTTTGATAGGCCTCTTCTCTACACTCCAGTCATATTCAACACAGGAAATTCAACCCACAAACTGAATCCAAATGCAATTAGTTCAAAATGATACAAGTTGATATGTTAAGTTAGCTGAACTGAGTGCAGAGTTAAAACACCATGAAGTCAGTTGGGCATTTTGGGCAATGAGATGATAATGCTAAATGTACATTTTTAGTAAGGGGGCCAAGCAACCATAACAAATTGCTTTGCTGTTGAGTTCACACAAAATAAATCATATGACATCAGCAGTACATCATATTTTCTGCCCTACAGCCCATTTTATTCCTGACCTCTTTTCTCCATTCTTCATTCCTTCTTGACTTCAACCCTCTTTTGCCTACTCATGCTTTTATTCCCTTCGGTTTTCACCTCCTCCTCCTCTTTCATTTACCCCTTACTTTCTCTTTCTCTCTATTCGCCTGCTCCATGGATCCTGACACTAACATGTGGAAATTTCACCACTAGAACCAACTAAGATATAAAAAGGCATGCATGCTTCAGATGCTGCAGAGGGTCAGTCTCCTCCCTGGGAGAGACTAACAGAGATTGTCTCATTGAGAAGGAATGTGAAACACCCAAAAGATGATGAGAGGAATGCTTGCAATTAGTCTTAACCGCTAGGAGACGCTTGGGGCAGTACTAATTGTTTTCTGCCCACTATGCCGCCTTAGGTTAGACCCAGCCATATGCAAATCCGCCTTGATCATGCTCAAATGCAAACAGTCCAGCCCGAACTGCCAAACCAGGTTCTCTCTGAACCGGAACACAGGCAACCAAAGCCCTTTTCTACGTAGTTGTGCCTCTTCAGTCGGGGCAACTTGGTGACTCATGCCTGAGCATACACTTGGCCACTTAGGGCGTGACATCAAACATACAAAGATGATGGGAGGAATAGCCTAACTACTGGCAATCATTTTTTTCTTTTTTAACCCACTATGCCTCCTCAGATTTGACCCAGTCATACACAAATCAGCCTTGGTCCTGCTCCAATAGGAACAGTGCAACCCAGACTGCCTAGTCAGGTCCTCTCTGATCTGGAACACACACAATCCAACACCGGTTTCACCCTGGATGGGCCTTTTCAGTCAGATGCATCTTGGTTCCAATGGCACAGTGAGCACAGAACCCATGTCTGGACATACCCTTGGCCACTAAAGTATTACATCAAAACACATAAAAGGTGATGGGAGGAATGCTTGCAAATAGTCTAACCACTGGCAATCACTTAGGGAAACATTCCAACCCATCATTTTTTAGCCTGCTCCGTTTGTTCATAGTTTGTGTGTTTAATGAGAGGGAATTATCAAAGAGATTGGGGTGAGCAGGCTAGAGGGTGAACGAGTGAGTGGGGGCAATGGAAGAGAAAATTCACAGATTCATGGATGAGTAAGTGTTTTAATAGTTGGAACTGAATGAAATCTGAAAAGTCGAAACTCCTGCCCAAGATAGGCAGATTAATAATCAATATTGTGAATAATTTGGACTGTAAAACCAGATATGACCAGCAGCTGCTGCTGCATACCATATGTATCAAACTAACAATAAGGCTGGATCTTTGAGGGGGCAGTAAAAGGAAAGAAAGCGTGGGAAACACAGTGGGCCACTTTCCTGGCAAGATGCTGCTAGCAATGAATATGTCCAATAAAATGTATGGTGTTTGCAGACAACCCAAAATTGGATCCATATTCCACTGATGAGAAACATTTCAGTCTTTGTGGCCCATGAGACTTCTTTCCCACCAACAAAACTCCACTGACTTTTGTTGATCTTTGAGTGCACAATTAAGAATGAGATTTTATGGTATAAAAAGTGCCTTTTATGAATGAGCAGTTATTTGTTAAATTGAAACAGAATGGTAAGAAGAGACATGGGGTTAGGTTTCTACATTCAAAGCTTTCTAGCCACTACCGGTGATATGATAATGCTGTTTCTTGATGTTTCTCTCCTAGGAGAGGGTGAAGCATCAGAGGTGGTCTCTCTGAAGCTCCCGGAGAACATTCTGAAGGATTCAGAGCGAGCGCATGTATCATCCCTTGGTAGGAAAGACTTTCCTTATCTTGACGAGCGTTATGTTTATTGAATCACTTCCTATTTCCTTGTATTCCACCATTGTAAAAAGGCATGATTCAATATATTCTCCCACGGTTCATTGCAGGAAGTATTAGTTTGTTGCAACACTTCCAACGTCAGAAATTCTCTTGGTGTTTCACTACATCCACATTGATTTGCTGCACCACTTCCTGCTTCATTGCATCCCTTTGTGTCTCAATAGAGAATTCCCTGATACGCTGATTTGTTGCATCATTTCTTGCCCATCGCCTTGCTTCATGGCTCATTGTATTGGATAATGGTTCAGTGCCACCTTCCTTTCTTCCCTTTATGCCACTCTTTCCTTTTTCCTACCACACTCCCTCTTCCCTTTTTGCCAGCCGTTCCACTTTTGCTTCCTCCTTTTCCCTTCCTTACTCCCTTCTGTTTGCCTTTTTTTAATCCAACTCTTGCTTCCTATTCCGACACACACACACACTTCACTCTTCTCTTCACTGCCACATTTTTTCTTTCACACCCTTCTTCCCTCTTGATTGTTTTCTCTTTCACTCCCCTTCGCTCTTTTTCACTCTTTTCCCCTTCTTCTTCACTTTTTTCCCTATTCCCTTTTTCCTCTCTTCTCTTCATTTCTCCCAATCCCTTTCTTTATGATGCATGTCTTCCCTCCTTCTTTTATCAATACCCCTCATAGTGCCACCCATGGTTTCCATTCCACATCCCCAATCTCATAAACATTGAAGTACATTACATCGTTAGTGCCATAGGTTTGTTCCCTAAACCTTTACATTGACGTTAGTAACTGTGAGCTTGTGTTCAGTGCCGTTGTATGTGTGTGTCCATTCTCATCACTGCACTGCCCTTATTCTGTATAGGTGACATCATGGGCACTGCCCTGCAGAACATTGACAAACTCCTGACCATGCCCTATGGCTGTGGCGAGCAGAACATGGTCAAGTTTGCCCCCAATATCTACATCATGCAGTACCTAACAAGGACCAATCAGATGACACCAGAGATTAAAGAAAAGGCAGAGGAGTACCTGAAGAGCGGTGAGTGCAGAATGGCTGATGTAAATGTGTCATTGTTTCCTGTAAAAGGCATCTCTTAGGGCTTGGGCATTATTTTGCTTCGGGTGGGAATCCTAGGTGAAGGTTCCATTCCTGACCCTAGGCTGAGCAGTAGTAGCAATGGTGCATGCTAGTCCTTAAAGAAAGGGACAGGCTGTTATTTAAGTAACCCATCCATGCATTCAATAAATGTGATTGGTATTGGGTGTACACACTTTGTTGTGGGGAATACAGTTTGCCCAAAATGAAAAGGTGTTTTTTGGCTAAGCAGATTGTGTTTTGTCTGGAAATTTGAAGCTGGTTTTGGGAATAAAATGTTTGCTTATCCAGGGGTCTACAATACACTTATTTGTGTTGTAATTCCTCCTAACCTGGGGGTACTTTTTGCTGATACTTCTTCTTTGGTGCCAGAGGGCAATGAATGTTTCCGCTGCTATTTTATGATATATGTGGAGGCATTTCTTCATCTATATTGATAAATATCATCAGTGCTGCTGACTGGAGCATCAGTCTGTAAGACTGGTGCAGTCTTATGGCCATGCCTGCTGGCTGCCTGTAGTGTCACAGTAACCCCAGTTGAACTTCTAGTGTCTGAGCTTGTGGGATCTGTTGAACATGAGGGGGGCCCTGCAGTCTACTGAGTGTATGAGATTTTGTAATTTGTCATTCCCCGTCCTGCCTCTTTCCAGTAGATTCTGTCTTAATATATGCCTTCTTTCATAAAGAGTTTGAAGGTAGATTTGAATAAAAATGCTATACAGATCTTTCAATAATTGGAGGCTATGTAAGAGTGCATACCAAAATTACACAAACTGCTTTTAAAACGTTTGACTTTAGCCAATTTCTAGGAAACCTACATTGAGGAATACTCCATTGTGCAAACATTTAACCAAGGTTTATTGGAAAGGTGAGCCCTTCAATACCTCCTGGGCTGATCTGATGTTTCTGGCATTGCATACAAGCATGTAAAATATTTCATGAGTTTCTTTTCAGAATTGCCAGAAAAACTATGATTTAAGCCAAGTTAATAAATAATGGTGATGTGAAACGCATCTTTGGGCCTCATTATTTTAAACATTATCTAGGGAGCTTGTCAGGGTCTAAATACTTATTGCTGTCTGAACCACACAGGAGCAGAATGACGCTAGGTCCCAATACCCTTCTCAGAACCAACCCTGCTAGGTCTTTTAGTATTCCATTGCAGGTAAGTTCTAAGGGGGGAAAGGGGGTTGGGGACAGAGAAGAGACTGCTCCAATATTCTGCCTGTTCAGCTACGTCTTCTTCTTCTTGTTCTTACTGGACTGCAACATTAACATGTAAAAACCTTTATTTACTGTGCCTTTTAACTTACTGTTTTTTCTATGGTGTATAAATAACTTATCTTACCAGAATGTTTACTGAAGCTTACTTCTCTTCTACTTCTCATGTATTGTTTGCTAGGTTGTATGAGAAGTCTTCACTCAGATCTCTTTCCTTTTCGTTCTCAGGTACAATCTGCACTTGATCCTGCTATTCCTTAATGTAAGAAAGATAAGGTAAGTATTTATTTCTGTATTCCTAATTTACGTATTATTTGGGTTTCTCTTTCTTTCTATTAACTCACTGTTAAGAGACTGGAGTGAGCCTTGAACTGGGGTTTCTGGAGTAGGAAGACTGGTTTTCTGTCTTTAATTAGTTTTTAAACAATGCTTCAGAACTTAGGTTAAATGTTAAAATGAAGCATTCATTTTATTCAGGCCTTTGGTTTTATGTTTGCTGGAAGCACAATTTATTCTGCCATATGTGAGGAGAACATTACTGGAGTTCTTTAACTAGCCTTCACATTATTTATCTTCAAACCTAACACATGGCATGAGAAAGAAATATGCCGGGCTTTTGACCCTGACTTCACCTTTTAATTAATTCTCAGAAGACTGAACAAGTTTCAGTCTAAGAAGACACTGTGTGTTGAAAGGTCACGCCTGCGTCTGACAGATTCTGGAACAGCTGAAAAAGACAGCTGATTCAAAAAGCTTTTTATTTAATCTTCTCAGCTAAGGAAAGCAATTACTGAAAAGTATTTCCAGTTTTCAAAGGAAGGAAAATATATTCTGACTTCGTTTCCTTTTTCTCTTTAAATAGAAATTTACCTCTGACACGATAACCTTTTCTCACAGAATGTTTTATATTAGCTACATAGTTTAACACTAACCTGATTAGTGAGGGAATGTAGTTCCGAGGAAGCTAACCCCGATTTTATCGCAACTACCCTAACTGACTTCCTGGGAAAACAGGTGCTCTTCAAATTATTTCTTCAGTGAAGTGCACAGTGGAATGTTGAAGCACACTTCACCAGATGTCATGAAACCTAAAAGACTAGACTGCTAACAGTGGTGTGCTGTCGCAGTATGTGCATGTTGGCAGCCATCTTGGAGTTCCATCGGTGCCAACAAGCACTCCAGCTTGAGGGATTATCTGACTTTTGGTAAGTTTGTAGGGGGAAAATGGTAGCCAGCATAGAGTTAGAAGGAGGAAACCTCCCGTGAGTCCTGACAGCACCCCCTCCCAACGGGGTTTCCTCCGGTCGTGGTTTGGCAGGGAATTTGGCATGAAAGGCTCTAATTAAACGGGGGGCATGGACATTAGTACTCTTTTCCCAGGAACGTTCATCAGGTCCATAACCTTGCCAATCAATGAGGTAGAAAATTTCATTGCGGATGAGTTTTGAGTCCAAAATTTGTTTAACTTCGTACTCCGCCTCACCATTAACCATCAGAGGATCAGGAGGGGAAACCCTACGCAACCCCGGTTGAATTGGTTTAAGGAGAGAAACATGAAATACTGGATGAATTTTGGTAAAACCAGGAAGAGATAGTTGATAAGTGACTGGATTTATGACCTTCTCAATTGGATAAGGACCCATAAAACGAGGCTGAAATTTACGGGGACCTTTGAGTCTGAGATTTTTTGTACTCAACCAGACTAAGTCTCCTACATGAAGCTCAGGTTCTTTTTTATGTTTTCGGTCAGCGAAGTGTTTGTAACGATCCTTCGCGATTGACAAATTCTGGGTTACTGAGTGATGAATTTTAGTTAACTGTCAGGCGATATCTTGAACAGCAGGAACATTAATATCATCAAAATTAGCATGAGAATTGGGATGTCTGCCTGAGTTTATAAAGAAAGGGGAGTGGCCAGTGGATACATTTAGAGCATTATTGTGAGCATACTCCGCAGTCCATAAGTGGTCAGGCCAGTCACCCTCCTCATCTAACAAATAAAGTCTGAGGTGTTGTTCTAGGTCTTGGTTAATGTGTTCAGTCTGACCATCAGTTTCTGGGTGAAAACTGGTGGAATAACGATGGTCAATATTAAGGCCTTTGATGTAAGCCTTCCAAAATCGTGATAGGAACTGAGAGCCCCTGTCTGAAACGAGGACCCTAGGAATCCCATGAAGGCGAATAACATGTTAATTGAAAAGTTGGGACAATTGTTTAGCAGTGGGTGTACCTTTGAAGGGTATATAATGTGCCATCTTACTAAAAGTGTCGACAACTACAAGAATGGTATCATACCCATGGGAAGAAGGTAGATCAACAATCAAATCTAAGGAGACTGTGTGCCAAGGATATGGGGGGGTTGGCATGGGTTGTAGGAGACCTTTAGGAGCTTGACTGTCCGATTTTCCCCGTGCACAAATTTCACAGCCTAACACATAGTGACGGACGTCTCGGCACATGTATGGCCACCAGAAACGACGTTTGAGTAATTCTTCGGTTTTCACAACACCTTTGTGGCCAGCCAGAGGGTTGTCGTGACATTCCTGCATTGCCTTCAGCTGAAGCTCCTTGGTGGGTAAATACAGGGTGGTACCTAAATAGGGGAGGCCATTACGAATGAAACGTTGTGGATCTTCTGTGGCCCAGTTCTCCATTTCAAGGTCGGTTATCAAATTTCGAACGTGATGTTCAAAGGGTTCTAAGGAGATAGTTCCAATGAATTTTCCATCAGGTATGATTTGCTGGTTTTCAATGACTGAAGTTTGATTTTCTGTGTCGAGTCTAGAGAGGACATCAGCCTTTCCATTCTTGGATCCGGGACGAAAAGTGATAACAAAATCAAAGTCCGCGAAGTAAAGAGACCAACGCAGCTGACGTGGTGTGAGAGTTCGAGCAGATCGCAAACATTTTAGGTTGCGGTGGTCCGTAAACGCCGTTACGGTGTGTTTTGCCCCCATTAAGTAATGCCTCCAATCTTTGAAGGCATCTTTGATTGCCAGGAGTTCTTTTTCTGTAATCGTATAGTTGCATTCCGCAGGGTTGAGTTTGCGGGACCGATATGCCACCGGGTGTAACTGTCCCGTGTCCTTGTGCCTCTGAGAAAGTATCCCTCCGATGGCTAGGTCCGATGCATCTGTCTCCAAATAAAAAGGCTCAGAGGGATCTGCATGAAGCAACACCGGTGCTGTGGTGAAACTGTCCTTCATCAACCGAAAAGCTTCTTCTGCTTCTTCTGACCATTGGAACGGAACTCCCTTCTTCAGAAGACGAGTCAGCGGAAGTATCTTATTGGAGAATCCATTAATGAATCGTCTGTAAAAATTAGAGAATCCGATAAAGCTTTGAACCTCTTTGATACTGGTAGGAGATTTCCAGTCTGTTATCGCCTTCACTTTTTGCTCATCCATTCGAACTCCTGCAGGTGATAACACAAAACCTAGGAATTCTACTGTATCTGTGTTGAAGAGGCATTTCTCCAATTTAACGTATAGAGAGTTCTCTCGTAGACGTTGTAAAACTGCTCTGACCTGGTCGTGATGTTCTTCAACCGTGTTGGAATAAATCAGGATGTCATCTATGTAGACTATAGCGCATCGGTCAATGAATTCACTTAAAACATCATTGATAAAGTACTGGAAGGCCGCTGGTGCGTTACAGAGACCATATGGCATCACAAGATACTCATAAAGGCCAAATTTGGTCCTGAACGCAGTCTTCCACTCGTCGCCTTCCCGGAGTCTAATCAAGTGGTACGCTCCTCGTAGGTCTAGGCAAGTGTATATCTTTGCTTCCTTCACTTGATCAATTAGTACTGAAATGAGAGGCAATGGATAACGATTCTTCACAGTTATCCTGTTAATCGCTCTAAAGTCAATACAAGTCCTGAGATCTCCCCCTTTTTCGGCACGAAAAAAGTGGGGAAGAGACAGGGGACTGCGATGGTCGGATAAATCCGTTCTCCAGATTCTTAGCTAAGTATTCCTTCAAATGGATGTTTTCCTTCTCCGTTAATGCGTAAACTCTGCTGCATGGTAGATTAGCCCCTGGTTCTAGATCAATTTTGCAGTCATAGGGCCTGTGGGGGGGTAACGTCTCTGCCTTAATCTCATCAAAGACGTCTGCAAAGTCTTGGTATTCATTTGGTATCATGGTAGTTTGGATCACACATACTGAACCTCCACCTTCACACAATTGGGTGGCAGCGCAGATTACAGAAGAATGTGTCTGGTCGTCGAAACAATTTTTGGTGCAGTAGTCTGAATTTAATTGAATAGTTCGGGCTCCCCAATCAATTAATGGGTTGTGTTCCGTTAGCCATGGTAGACCTAGAATCAGTTGAAATTGGGGGCGTCTATTAAATTAAATTGCAAGGTCTCTTGGTGTCCTTCGACAGTAGTCATGTGTACCAATTCAGTATGACTGGTTATGGGCCCTGAAGTTAAATCCGTACCATCCACCGCTCTGACCTTCTCACTTTTCTCCTTCTTGATAGCTTGTAAACCGATCAGGCTAGCGAATTTGTGGTCGCAGAAATTACCTGTTGCCCCAGAATCTACCATGACGATGATTCCTGTCAAAACCACATCTCTAAACCTTAAAGTCACAGTCATAACCAAATGGGGAGAGGAGACTTGTAGTGTGTTTGCCAATTGGTGATTTGTTGGAGTCGTTTTTACATTCGCATCCACAGGTCCAACTCCCCTTACCAGTGGTGCCTCTAGTTTTCCTTCTCCTTAGCAGGCAACTTTGGTCTTTTTAAGCAATTCTTGACAAAATGTCCACTTCCTCCACAATATAGGCACAGTTTGTTCAGCCTTCTCTTTTCTTTTTCTTCTTTAGAGAGTGGACCTCTGACTACACCGATTTGCATGGGTTCAATTCTCGAAGAACTCTCTACTGTCCGTGTGGATTCTGTTTTGACACGGTCAAAACGAGGAACACTTGGTCTAAGCTCCTTCCGCCGTTCTCCTTTCCGCTCACTTTGCCGATAATCGATCTCTAAGGTTAAATCCACTAAGGCAGAGATATCGGTGGGTCGATTAGGGATTTGAGATAGAGAGTCCTTCAGTTCCTCTCGCAATCCTCTATAGAATACTGCTGCTCTTTTATCCTCGGGCCAGTTGGTCTCGACCACTAGTTTATTAAATTGGGCTAGGTAAGACACGAGTTCTCGGTTTCCTTGCTTTAACTCCAACAGTTCGTTGTCTGAAGCTTGAGATGCTGTTCTTCTATCAAAAATTCGGAGAAATTCCTTCTTGAAGTCATCTAAACTGTACAAAATTGGGTCATCCTTGGTTACTAGTGGCATGGACCATGAGGCGGCGTCCCCACTAAGGTAGGACAAGATAAATGCCACTCGGGATTGAGCATCGGGGAAGATCGTTGGACGGCACATAAAATGCAGAGAGCATTGGGTCAAAAAAAAAATCGCTTTCTGCGGGTCTCCATTGAATCGCTCTGGAGGGGCAAGAGGAATTACTGGGGATAATGAGTGGATTACTTGTGTGGGGGCAAAAGATGAAGTGCTGATGTTAGGACTCTGGGTTTCAAAGGATGTGGTGCTTGGCCTAGATCCCAAAGCTGGTGTTCCCATTTTAAAGGTTATTATCTCCTGTCTTAGTATTTTATTTTCCTCTCTGACTGCCTCTAAGTCCCTTTGTATATTACTCAAAATCTCGCCCAAATTTTTTAAATCAAGTCCTTCTGCCATTCTGCTCAGGTGCTTGTACCAACGTGGGCACTTCACTCTGTCAGGGTCTAAATACTTATTGCTGTCTGAACCACACAGGAGCAGAATGACGCTAGGTCCCAATACCCTTCTCAGAACCAACCCTGCTAGGTCTTTTAGTATTCCATTGCAGGTAAGTTCTAAGGGGGGAAAAGGGGTTGGGGACAGAGAAGAGACTGCTCCAATAATCTGCCTGTTCAGCTACGTCTTCTTCTTCTTCTTACTGGACTGCAACATTAACATGTAAAAACCTTTATTTACTGTGCCTTTTAACTTACTGTTTTTTCTATGGTGTATAAATAACTTATCTTACCAGAATGTTTACTGAAGCTTACTTCTCTTCTACTTCTCATGTATTGTTTGCTAGGTTGTATGAGAAGTCTTCACTCAGATCTCTTTCCTTTTCGTTCTCAGGTACAATCTGCACTTGATCCTGCTATTCCTTAATGTAAGAAAGATAAGGTAAGTATTTATTTCTGTATTCCTAATTTACGTATTATTTGGGTTTCTCTTTCTTTCTATTAACTCACTGTTAAGAGACTGGAGTGGGCCTTGAACTGCGGTTTCTGGAGTAGGATGACTGGTTTTCTGTCTTTAATTAGTTTTTAAACAATGCTTCAGAACTTAGGTTAAATGTTAAAAGGAAGCGTTCATTTTATTCAGGCCTTTGGTTTTATGTTTGCTGGAAGCACAATTTATTCTGCCATACGTGAGGAGAACATTACTGGAGTTCTTTAACTAGCCTTCACATTATTTATCTTCAAACCTAACACATGGCATGAGAAAGAAATATGCCGGGCTTTTGACCCTGACTTCACCTTTTAATTAATTCTCAGAAGGCTGAACAAGTTTCAGTCTAAGAAGACACAGCGTGTTGAAAGGTGAAGCCTGCGTCTGACAGATTCTGGAACAGCTGAAAAAGACAGCTGATTCAAAAAGCTTTTTATTTAATCTTCTCAGCTAAGGAAAGCAATTACTGAAAAGTATTTCCAGTTTTCAAACGAAAGAAAATATATTCTGACTTCGTTTCCTTTTTCTCTTTAAATAGAAATTTACCTCTGACACGATAACCTTTTCTCACAGAATGTTTTATATTAGCTACATAGTTTAACACTAACCTGATTAGTGAGGGAATGTAGTTCCGAAGCTAACCCCGATTTTATCGCAACTACCCTAACGGACTTCCACGACGCTGGGAAAACAGGTGCTCTTCAAATTATTTCTTCAGTGAAGTGCACAGTGGAATGTTGAAGCACACTTCACCAGATGTCATGAAACCTAAAAGACTAGACTGCTAACAGTGGTGTGCTGTCGCAGTATGTGCATGTTGGCAGCCATCTTGGAGTTCCATCGGTGCCAACAAGCACTCCAGCTTGAGGGATTATCTGACTTTTTGGTAAGTTTGTAGGGGGAAAATGGTAGCCAGCATAGAGTTAGAAGGAGGACACCTCCCGTGAGTCCTGACAGAGCTGGACCCCACACTGAGACTCTTTACTTTTTATATAGTATGCACCCCCTACTCATTCCTTCCTTGCCATAGTCCATGTGTATGTTCTGCGCCAGCTCCACATTGTAGCACCTATTATGAAACATAAAAGTCCTGAGATCACCTGATTGTTGCATTCTAGGTTTCTGTCCTTTATTGATGACAGTTTTGCAGGTTGTCCAGTTGTGGTCCACAGAGACTGGAGCAATATCTAATTTTCAGAATATTTACCTAAGTTCACCTGATATTCATCTTTTTTTCTGTGAAGAAGCCCTTTCCCTTAATTCCTAATACATTTTGGGTGTGTTATTTTCCTACAGTGGGAATTAATTTATTCTTGCCCTAGATAGGATTGAATCCCTGACTGTTTCCAGGGCAGCGATGGGCTATAGAGATGTTTGTGATTACCCAAAAGCTCTTAGGTTTGTTGGTGCTCCCAGGCTTTTCAAGGCAGCCACTCCTTGCTGAATTATCCAATTATCGCCCGTGGGAGGTGAGTTACCCATGCATAATATTTTGCATCACTCATTATATGTTAAATGACAATATTGATTACAGCACTCATTAGATTTAAAGAACAGTATTGTTCAAATTACTTTTATTTATTTTTTTTATAATTTTTTATTACGTTTTCAGATAAAGAGAAAAGAAAAACATTATCAAGCAAATGAACACATTGTAAATAAAATACAACAATTAATATATAAGAAGAAACATGGGTAAATAATTTAGGAGAAAGGGAAAAGAGGAGGAAAGAAAAGAAAAGAAAGAAAAAGAGAAAGAGAGAGAGAGAAGAGAGGTATAAAAGTATAAAATAAATATATAAAAAGGTAAAGAATAAGGATAAGATAAAAACTAAGATGCAGGTGCAAATGTAGAAAGATAAGAAGTAAAGGGTAACCACAATAGGTCAGATTTAATTTTCTGAGATAAAGAAAGAGAAGAGACATTAGCAATTCTGTGTTCATCACAAATATAGTTCCACCAAATTAACGATGATAATTTAGAGTTGTCTTTCCAGCAGGACAAAATCACTTTGAATGCTAGAGCAATAAAAAGATCAAACAACAAAGAGATAGGGGAAGAAACATCCAAAGTAGGTGAGGCGGAACCAAGAAAAACATTTTGCATTGATAATGGAATATTACATTGAAATATTTTCATACATTTAGACCAAATAGATTGCCAAAACTTCAAAACATTAGAACATTCATATAATTGATGAATTAAAGTCCCAGTGGACGCAGAACAAGACCAACAAAGGGAGGAGGAGGTAGGGGAGAACTTGGATATACATGCAGGAGTAATAACAGCTCTACTATAAATAAAGTATAAGGATTGAGTGATGCGGGCGGCACTAGAAGTTTTGAATAACTTGAGCCAGAATTTATCCCATGAAGGAATAGAAAGCGATAAAGATAAGTCCGCTTCCCAGAGCAATTCAGTATGAGATTTAGAACGTTCAGTAACAGGCAATAACAACATCTTATAAATAGAAGCAGCCTTAGGCCTGTGGTCTTGAGAAACACCATATATCGGTGTGGGAGGAATGAGTGAGGGAGATACTAATGGAAAATCATTAGCTGTTAGATAGGACTGCAAAGCAGTTGATATTAAAAGGTACTCATGAAGAAATGAGTTGGGCAAGTTATACTGAAACTGCAACTGGGGGAAGGGAATAACAGAATTATGAAGGATCAACTGATGAATAAATATAATGCCCTTCTCCTTCCAGTGTTTGTAATAAAACGATTTACGTCTATATGTAATAAATTTATTATACCAAACAGTAGAGGACAAAAAACGTTGGTATGGATCAAGACCAACTGTCAAAATATTATATAATAATTGTTGGGAATATTTTAGAATAGGATTATCTGATATGAAAGTACAATTAGACATATATATTATGTTTCGAAAAGAAAAGTCTTTTAATAGGGAACGTTCAAAAACAATCCAACGAGAGATAGGGTTATCAGCAAAATCATAAGTTAAGGCAAAAAACTGATGAATTAAAAATGCAGAGTGATATAATTTAAAGTCAGGAAAACGCACACCACCTTCTGTTTTGGGGCGTTTGAGTTTCACAAGGGCAATACGGGGATGTTTATTATTCCATAATTAATACAAATAGAGTTAATTTGTGAAAAATATGAAACGGGAATCCGAAAAGGTAACATGGATAATGTATAAAGGACATGGGAACAATCATCATTTTAATAGTATCCAGTGTACCCCACCATGACAAATGAAGAGGGGACCAAGAATGAAGTAGTGATTGCAATTTGGTAATTAATGCATTAAACGTGTAACTGATGGTGGTAGATAAGGTAGAGGAAAACCAAATACCAAGATATTTTATTTTTGAGAGACACCAGGTAAAGTCAGTGTTATCAAACATATATTGATAGCACAGGGTGTTCAAGGGTAAAACCTCTGTTTTAGAGAAGTTCAACTTATATCCAGAAATACTGGAATACAACCGAACTTCATACAAAAAGGGCGGGAGAGAGGTAATAGGGTTGGACATATATACCAGAATGTCATCAGCGTAGGCTGACAATTTGGTTTCTATGGAGTTATGTGTAAAACCAGAAATAAGAGTGTTAACACGAATGCATTCAAGGAAGGGTTCTAAACATAAAACAAATAACAAGGGTGAAAGAGGACAACCCTGACGGGTACCCCTATATAAAGGAAAATATTTAGAAAAGTGGTTGTTCACAAAAATACTGGCACGAGGAAAATAATATAACAGTTTAACGTAAGAGATAAAATTCGGTCCAAAACCATACCACTGCAGAGTAGTAAACATGAATTTCCAGTTAATACGATCAAAAGCCTTCTCGGCATCTAAGGACAATGCTGCAAGGGGAGACTTATACTTTTTCCCAAAGGAGATAACATTAGCAAACATTCGAGCATTGTCCGCTGCCAATCTGCCCTTAACAAAACCAGCTTGATCAGTTTTGACCAATAGTGGGATAATATTCTCAAGTCGAGAGGCAAGGATTTTAGCAAATATCTTACAATCATAATTAATTAATTAAATGGGGCGATAATTTTTACAGAGGGTGTGATCTTTATCGGGTTTAGGAAAAAGGACAATCAAAGCCTCCATAAAGGAACCAGATGCCTTAGAGTCGTCAAGGAAGGAGTTAAAAAGAGCAAGGAGTTTGGGAGCAAAAATAAAGGAAAAAGTAGAAAACAATTCAGCAGAAAGGCCATCAGGACCAGGTGCTTTCGATTTTTTTAAAGAGTTAATGGCATCCGTTATCTCTTGGAGAGTGATCTCTGTTTCTAATACCTCAAACTCGTCAGACAGCGATGGGGGTTTAGGGAGATCCGTAAAAAAGGTGTGTAAATGTTGACTAGATGGATTCGTGTCATCAGAATATAATGATTGGTAGTAATCATGAAAAGCAGTAGAAATATCTTCATCAGAGGACACCAATTTGTTAGGGGATTCATTTAGGATGGGACCAATATTTTTACTTTCAGATTTAATTTTTAAAAAATTGGCCAGCATCTTGCCAGCTTTATTTTGACCCCCATGGTACTTGGACTTAATTTTAAGAAGGACATTACAGGCATCAAATGTTGCAAGTTTGTTAAGAGCAGATTTGGCCTTAATTAATTCATGAAGAACAGAGGGGGATCTAGAAGTAAAGTAATTATGCTCCAGCGATTTGAGTTGTTGTAATAGAGTTGTATACTTGGCCTTTGCGGTTTTCTTCTTTTTTGCTGAATATGAAATAGTGAAGGCACGGAAGGAGGCCTTAAAGGCATCCCAAATATTAGGAATGGAAGTATCCGAAGGATTATTAATAGTAAAAAACTTGTTAATAAAAGCAGTGGCTTCAGAGATGAAAACAGTATCTGACAACAAAAAATTATTACGTTTCCAGCGACCAAATTTAGGAGAGCTCAGGGAAAGGTCAAGTGCAGAAAGGACAGGAGCATGATCAGAAATAAAAATAGATCCAATCTCAGAGGATTGAATAGTTGGAAGTAAGGGTTTACTAACCAAAATATAGTCAATTCTAGAAGGGTATGATGGACATTAGAAAAGAATGTAAATTCAAGGGAGTCAGGGTTACAAGTCTTCCAAACATCAAACAGTGGACGAGAGGCAATGGCAGATTGAAATGATCTATGGGATTTATCGGGATTAAATTTGCATTTGGACTGTCTATCAGAGAATGGATCTAACCATTGGTTAAAATCACCATCAACAATAATATTTGGACAATCAATGGAGGAAAGTAAGATCTTGATATTATTCCAAAAGTCAGGATCTGGCTTAACAACAATGTTCAATGAAACAAGTTCTTTATTGTGTATAACAACCTTAGCCATTACCCAACGTCCATCAGTATCACATTGTGTAGATAAAATTTGTACATGTAATGACTTATGAAATAATATAGCAACACCACCCTTCCGATTGGAGGCTGGAGAATAAACAACTTGACCCACCCACTGTCTTTTTAATTTAAGCAATTCAATATCATTACAATGAGTTTCTTGAATGAACGAAACATGAGAATTCAGTTTAGACAAATGAGAAAGTACCTTTTGTCTTTTGACAGGGTGTCCAAGACCACGAACATTCCACGTAACAACATTACACATATTGAAGGGAGGGGTAGGTAATACATGAATGGAGATGAAACACTCCAGGAGAACAGCTGGAAACAGAAAAACACCACTTATTAGATGAATACGAAAAACAATATATATAACAACAGATAACAACAATAAGCACATGCATCATACAAAATATTGTCAAAAAGAAAGGACAAACAAAAAAGAATAGATAAAGGGAAGAAAATACGAAGTAATAAAGGTAGATCAAGGAAAGAGATCCAGATCTAAGAAAAAGAGTAAACAAAGTGAGCATGGGACGCAACAGCACCAAGAACAGACGGAACAGCAGAGGAAGAGATATTAAGAAGTAGGAAAATGAACAGCCATACGAAATCTGCTAAAAAGAAGAAGAGAAAAGAGTTAGAGACGTTGAATAGAACTATCCACAGAATTCGGAGAGAGACTGTGAAGAAAAGACCTCAATTTAACAGGATCATCAAATGAGCGAGAGGAACCATTATGAGTAATTTTACACAGGCAATGATGCAAAATGCCATAGCGAATATTTAACTGTCTCATCTGAGGGCGAAGGGCCAGAAATTCCTTCCTTCTGGCATTAGTAGCGTTGGAGATATCCTGTGAGAGATAAATTGTATGACCAGACCATACAAGGTGACGCTTTACTTTTGCTGCTTGAAGTACACGCATAAGATCTGTAAACTCCAGAAATAGCATTATAATACCTCTAGGTCTGGTAGAGTTCAGTTGAATACGTCCAAGGCGATGAGCACGTTGGATGTTCAGTGACGGCTCTAGTGGTAGATCAAGGAGCTCAGGCAGGAGCCTCTTAAGAAAAAGGAGAAGGTCTGGACCCTCCACATTTTCCTGTAAGCAATAAAGACGAAGATTATTACATCTATTACGGTTTTCAAGATACTCAGTGTGAAGTTTAAGACGCTGAATTTCCTGTTCCAGTATAGGAATTTTAGTAGAGACATCATGTAAATCACTGATGTGCTGTTCCATGTCGAATACCTTCGCTTCCATAGTAATCCACCTATCTTCAATTTGTTGAAACTTCCCCTTAGTAGTGGACATAAAAGAGTTCAAACCCCTCACCTCATCAAGAATAGTATCAAGGACAGGATTATGCGATGACAAAATGGGTGAGGGAGGATCATTTTTAACTCTCTTGGGTTTTGTACCAGAAGATGAAGCTCTGACAGGAGGAGAAATGTCACTAGCCATCGTGGAACGTCGAGAAGGACGATATACAACTTTTAATGGAGATCTCAACCTGCCCAAATGCTGTGAAAAACACACTGCCCTTCTCAACAGAAGACTTGAAGATGCGTGCAACAGGTTCAAGGCAATGACCGCTCGCTTGTATGTGGACAATGTTGGACCTTTAGTAGAGACCACAGTATGACAGAACGTTAATGCAAATTAAAGGAGGTCACAACCTGCCCATATGCTAATTAAGCACACTGCAAAAGCGGACTGTGACGCAGAAGAAATGTTGATCAACCAAGGAAAAGCATTATCTCACTCCCTCTTGTTTCATGAAAAAAGTTACTCAGCAGACATGTGGAAAGATAGAAAAAAGAAAAAAAAATCCTTTCCATTCCTTTCCTTCTTTGTAGGGAGAGTCCATGCAGAAATGAAATATTGAAATATAAGGCACTCACATGTGTTAGGCAGAAGATGTGAGCTCAATGAAGCAAAAAGCGCCTTATAAAATAGGCAAAGCTAACTGTATAAATGCCCATGGAGAAAGGCAGCCATAGTAACACTGGTAATGGAGAAGAAAAAAAAAGAAAAAACGTTTCCGCGCGTTTAATAACAAAACGCCGGTTTTACCTCAGCAGGAGGTCAGGTGCAGCGAGCGGCAGGCACAAAATGGCGGCCGCTCACATTCACTGTGGAGAAAGTCACCGCCACCGCCGGGTCATATAAGGCAGAAAACAGTGCAGGAACGGCTCCAAATGCCACTCCAACAGTACGGAGGCATCGGGACGGCGTCCTCCGAACTCCGACGATGAAAGAAGAGGCTGCAAACACGAAGAGAGCTCGGCGTCCGTGCGGAGCTCAGCCCAAAGCCGCCATCTTGTTGCGGCGCGTGACCACGCCCCATTGTTCAAATTACTAATGAGTACCACTGTCCCCAGGTGATGTGGGAGGTAATAATCAGTACTTGATGGGGCTCAGGTTAAATAAAGTTAGTTAACTAAACTCTAACTGGCTTACTTCAGTGTTTTTTTAAGTTAATTCTTGTCTCATTTCAACATCTAACTATAACATCACAGGGAAGGGAGCCTGAAGGTGGTGGTGTGAGGGAAGCAACAGGCAGCAGATGAGGGGAGGAACAGATGGGGCAGAATAATTAAAAAAAACAATATTAAAAATCCAAAAAGGAGGAAGCAATGGGCAGGGTGGGGTAGGAGGGAGCAATACGATGGGATTCGGAGGACCGATCAAAGAAAAAACAGCACATAAAGTAGAGAGCAAAAGAGGAGAGTGAGCGACATGAAGCACTCTGGGACAGGGGTTGTGGGATCTGACGGGGAGGAAGCAGCACATGATGGAGAGATCCCAAAAAGCATGTGCTCTCATGGAGCGCTCAAAGAAAAAGAAAAAATAGTTCCCTAAATGTGAGCAGTGAAAGGATGCAAGTCAGAAAGATTGTTAAGAGGCTATGCTTTGGTTGGGGGGAGGGTGCAAATTACATTACTCTGGTGAATCAAGGAATTGCACCTGTAGTTCGGACTCATAGATGCAAATTGCTTTGTGAATTGGGCCCACTAAATGGTATGGGGCATCATTTACACATTGGTCATCTTGAAAATCGGGCTTGAGGTCCGCTGTGTTGACAAATGTTGAATGCCTCTGTGTTGTGGGTTTGCAATGGAACCTCATGTTGGTGGAATGTCACCACGATGATGCTGGTGGAGCGTTCCGAGGCAGGCGGCTGGTCTGCCTGGGACGAGCTGCTGGGGTGGTTGATGCTGTCTTTGGTGAATAAACCTACAGAATTTCTTCGATTGACACCTGTCTCGTGTTATTTATTAAAAACACACAACAAGGAAGTAGGACTTTTGAAGCTGGATCGCTGTTAACTATCAAGGTCCCAGGGAGAATACCCAGGTGTATAAAACTGCCCTCACACACAGCATGCTGTGTCATGCTTCATCATAGGGCTGCTAACACACCTCCGCGCTCGCCAACGCTGGAGGTGAAGCAATAGGGAGGGGGAAGACAATACAGCACATAAAGAAAATGCAAAACATGGGATCAAGATATGTGAATAAAGGTGCAGAAATAGTGATATAAAACTGGATCAAAGGATGTCCTCAATCCAACTTTAATGATGGACTCCCTTACCCAGAGTTAAAAGAAAAAGGCCACAAATATGACCAGTGGATGAAGGTAAGGTGAATTTATCATGAATCACCTACCCCTGCACTCTGCAAGCAAATGTCGAAATGTTTCAGCCGAATCAAAGGATTCAATTAATCATTACCCCGGCTTTCTTCAGGACTTCACATAAAAGAAAAAATCCCAAGAGAACTGACCCTACCTCCTCAGTCCAGGAGCAGGGAATAGACACCCCTTCTTAAGGAATACTGCCTACTCATGTGTAGGGATGATTTTCATGGGGAACCTTCAATAGAACCCATAAAAACAAGTGTGAAGTGACATAGTGTTAGCTATCGTGAAAATAGTGACAACAAATAACCTGGGTAGCACACCCGGACCCATTAAAAATATACAGCGATCAAGCGGTGGGCGTTATCGCAACGCTTTAGGACAAAACCGTTGAAGTTAACCCCATAGAGTAAATGGGAGTACCACAAACATCCCACTCGGTGTCATTGCCCCATATAACACAATATCAGGTCACTGTACCCTTTATCAAGTTTCAGAGATCCACCCATCACTGCTCGTGTTATTTATTGCCAGGATGCTTCACAGCATCTTGCTTTTTTTCTTTCCTTACATATTCCCTCAAATAGCTTTGAGGCCCTTCCCCTCCAATGACTAGGGATGTGAAGTCACTTGCAGGCAGCAGAATAAATGTCCTTCAGAAAATTTAAATGATAAACATGGCCTCTGACTTGATTTCTTTTTCTGCAGGGTACCAGAGGCAGCTCAACTACAAGCAAAATGATGGGTCTTACAGCGCCTTCGGCAAAAGCGATCAGGAGGGGAACACCTGGTACGTGTGTCTGTGCACCTGTATCCCTACCTACCTGGAAAAGGGAGCCAGGAAAGTGTATGGAGGGGGCCCTTTTCAGCGCTGTTTGCAGTTTTGTTCACAAATGGTCAGTATTTGTTGTGTCAAGACTGGCTCCTGTTTCAATCACATCTTGTGATGGATGGTTGGATGGATGGATGGATGGGTGGGTGGATGGGTGGGTGGATGATGAATAAATCAATGGACCTGTACATGAATCCAGTGATAAAACAATGAGATGAATGAAGATATGAATCTGGATTGATGGAAGAATGAATCCAAGTGGGAAATTGATGACTGAATCGGTGAGTGATTGTTTTAGGGTGGATGAATGCATGTATGGTTGAATACGTACAGGGACAAGGGGAGAAGAGTTGATGAATCTGTGCGTAAAGAGACCTAAATGAAAGAAGAGTATGGATGGGTGGGTGGATGGGAGTGTTAGCATGTAATAGATGGTTGGATGATGAAACATACACGTGTGGGAAAGTGAATGCATAAACGTTTGAAAATGAATGTATTAATAACGTGGATGCATGAAAGAATAAGAGCGCAAGGAATCACACATTAAAGGATGGGTGAATGAATAGAGACTTGAAATATCTCTGCTAACAGAACCTAGAAAGTAGAGGAAATCACACAGATGGCATTCAGTCAGTTGGTACTGTAACAACAAGAAGAGAAGAATAAAGCAGTAACTTTCAGGGACAGCAGTATTTTGCATACGGACACAACGGCTAAGATGGCTGCCTTCCTACACTAAGTGCACAAGGAAAGGCGCAAACCTCTGAAGCAGCCTCTAGCAAGGGGAGGAGGACAGGGGAAAAAGGGGAGGCCAAAGGAGTTATCCCAAATGTGAGCTATACATACACTGAATCTCACCTGGAAAGATATAAGTAACATCTTCCTGTTTAAAGTCACACTCACAGAAAGAGAGCCACATGGAGAGCGTGGAGGCAGCCCTGCTCCAGCCCCTGTACCATATCCAAGGCCCCTGGCAAACAGCTTCAAGGCCACCCACACATTAGACGTTTGAAGGAAATCACTTGGGACACTTGCACAAACACCCATATGTTCCTGTCCCCGGTGGAAGTCCTTCTTTCATTTTCTTAGCACCGGATATCACGAGTAGTGACTTGAAGGAGGATGGCACCCTGACTTTTGCATTTTACATTTGTCCCTTCTCTTATCGTACACATAAAAACAGTCCTTGGTCAAATTTGGTAAAAAAAATGAATTCGCTATAGAATAGAAAAAAATGGACCGGGCCTGACAATGGGGTAGCTGGGTGACAGGAAAGAGAAACAGAGACACATTTTGGGCACCATTTCAGAAGCCACCTCCTTCAGCAGGTGATTGAAACTTGCCAGTTTTCTTACATGCCTGTCTCTGACCCATGGGAAAATGTGGTGTGTAATAATTACATATTAAAAACCTTATAGGTATTTGAATCACTCCAGTACCTGAGTATTGTGTCCTCACTTCCTGCTCCCCCATTACAATGCCCTCTGTGCCATCTCACCCTCTAGCTGGGACGTGACGCGTATCCTCGAAGAAGCAGGTAGCATGCTTATAAGAGAGCAAGGTTTGGGTATGTGGTTTCAAACCAGAGCCTGCCCCTTTTTGTGAGTAGCCAGAGGTTACAACTGCTATCCCTGGCTTGCACGTGGTGGCCCTGGCACTGCCATTGCTACCCTTGTTATGAGAAATTATAAAAGCAGCAGAAACATAACATATAGAACTGTAGGAGTCCTGTTCGCTTCTGTAGTTTGGTCCTTACAGGCCCACTGGCATCTCACATGCAAATGGGAGGCTGTGAGGGGTTAACAGTAGGACAAGGTGTCAACACGGTGGGCTGATTCACAAAGGGCCTCCCCACTTGTGGCGGAGGCCCCGCAGCTGTGACGGGGGGCTTGGAGTCGGGGTGGGGAACCCGCAATGATAATCTGCAATGCGGAGGTCCCACCACGAGTGCGGGGCCCCTGACACGAGTGCAGAGCCCCTTTTCAATTTGGGCCCTCTATTTTTTCTTGTTGGGGGGTAAGTACGTAATTTCATTTCGGTTATGCCTTGAAATTTTGGTAAATTTACACCCATAACTGTACCTGTTGAGTAGGTTTGTCTAGTCAGTGTTTGCCCCTCAGGAGTGCTAGGACCCTGCTTCCTTTACCATGACAGGAGCCAGTTCTTGAATACGAGATTCCGGCTTGTGGGATGGGGCACCAACTAGGATTCACTGTTCTTCTTCCTTCTATATGTGAAATAACAACAATGAGCTGTTTCACAGTACAGTGCACCCGTGATCTGATAGTCATCTCAACACACTCTAGTACCACTCCCTAAAGCCTTGGGTGTGAGAGTAGTGCTCGTTAAAGGTGGTAATCTGACATAATATGTCCCCTAGTAACCTTCAAGCATCTCCAGGCAGCTGGTTTGTGTACACCAATCCTCCTGAACATGGGAACAGGGTAACTCAGACATTAGGCTCATCATGTCATCATAGCTCTGCTAAAATCAATATTAAGGAACCACTGTGGTATAACATGCCATTTTAGTTCAGTACTTTGCCTCCTTCCCTTTTCTTGGATCATCAACTAGTATATCATTTTCTGTATTCACCATTCCCTGGCCTCCACATCCCCTTCGAGCCCGTCATCCTTTTTATTCTCTTCACCTCCTTTCCTCTCCCTCTTGCCTGTCCTTTTACATTCCTGACCCCAACATCTACAAGCCGCCCTTTCCCACCTGGCGTCACCTTTTGCCTCATTTTCTTTCAATCTCTAGGATCATCGCTCCTGTTTCTTCCTGTTACTTGTCATCCTTCACACTTTTCCTTTCCTTCATCCCATTCCTTCCCCTATCTTTCCTTCCAACTCTCTATAGCTACTATGTTCCGTCATTCTCACCCTCTCATTCTCTGTGTCCTCAGGCTCACTGCTTTCGTCATGAAGTCCTTCGACCAGGCCCAGGACTACATATACATTGACAAGGTGTACATCCAGCAAGCCCTCAGATATCTCAAGGAGCATCAAGTGGAGAGCGGCTGCTTCAACAGTTCTGGCAAACTCTTAAACAACGCACTAAAGGTATGGAGGCTCCACAAAATGGCGGCTTACTCCTTCCAGGAACGTTGCCTTTCCTTGGGCTTGGATGTAGTAGCATGCCAAGTGGAAGCGAATAGCTCTAACTTTGCTTGCAAGTACAAGATAAGATATCCCCTCATGTGCATTATGAGGGTCTTGCAAATCATTGAAGAGTTGAATAGGAATGTAGATGAAGTCCCAGTTTCTTTACAAAGCCAAGGAGCTCTGAGGTGATTTGCATGATGAAAGATGTTTATAAAGCACAACTGTCACCCAGCATGGTATGCTGTCACTGAAGGAAAAGGGCTGGGGATTCATAATGTAGGTTAATTAATGAGAGGAGCAGGAAAGAAGAGTTTTCAGAGATTTAAGGAAAGATCTATCAATCAGACATATAGTGAGGGATAGAAAAACGAAGGGAGTTCCAGTGTTTGGCCCTGTAAACGTGAACGATGACCCCTCAATTTGAGAATAACGTATTCTAGGTGAGATAAAAAGAAAGAAGAGGTGAGAGAGCGAGAAGGAGAATCATGCTGAAATTTGAACTGAAGATACCTGGATCCTTGTTCATGAAAAGCATGATGGCACAACAAAGAGAATTGAGTGTATGTATGTGCGTTTTTGTATTTCTAAAGCATGAACCTAGCTGGCTAGTAACGGTGCGCTGTACAGGAGGCAAGACCCAGGAAGGAAAGGTGGAAGGGGTGAGAATTTAGGTAGTATTCTTGAAGAGGTGAGTTTCTAGTTTCTTGTTGAATTGTAGTAGGGTTGGTACTGTTCTAATTTAGGAGGGTGTGTGATTCTGGGGCAGAGGCTGAGAAATCTCCTTTATCAATATACTACAGGGTTTCTGGTGATGTTGAAACTCCTTGTTTGGTGTTAACCTACAAATTATATTAGTTTGTCAGCAAAGTAAACAGGGGTCTTGTAGAATGACTTGTAGTGATGCCAGGCTTGCAGGGGAACCACTGTAGACGCTTTAGAATGAGGGTGAGGCCATCAGTCTGCTTCTGCCCCTTGATGAGTCATCCTGCTGCTTGAAGTCGGTCCACCAGAGGAGCAATGGCTGCTCAACTGGGTGTTGCCTCCATCAACGTGGGAGAGGACTAGGGCTTGAACTGTTGTTCTGAAGTCTTCTCCTGGTGGAAACAATTACACTTTTTTCAGGAGAGAGAGTTTGAACTAGACTGTTTTGATCTTCTTGCCAATGTGTTCTTTGAGTGAGAACTTCGAATCAAGGGTGGATCAGAGAGATTTGAAAATAATATGCCAAGGATAAGGAAGCCAATGATGAGAGGACATTGTTGAGGAGATGTGCCAATGCCTAGGAAGATTAAGAATGTAATAGATGGAAGCTTGTTGAATGAAACATAATTAAAGGAGAATTGCAATGTCATTTTAGTATATAAGTAGAGTGTAATAAGAATGCACTGTGATGTATATCAATGCACTGTTATTTCAGGCTTCCAGGAATTATAACATTTGTCTAAGGTTCAGCCACAAAACACAGATTTGAAGAGGCTCTTTAGGGCAGCGTTTTTTTTTTACCTTTTTACTTCTATGGACCCCCATTGAATTTGTACAGGAAGCCGGGAATGCCTGCCTAAGCATATTTGAACCTCAAAACAATACAGAAAACTACAGAAACAAGTCAAGATCCAACAAATACACAACTTACGAATAATGTATTTATTGAAATTTAAATTTTAATGGAAAGGTTGGAGCTTATCAATTTTACAAATTGTTTTCTAAACAATAAAGTGATATGTTAGGCTATAGCTTGTCAAATGGTTTTATAGCTCCTAATGCATACTCTCTTTTTGTCAGGAGTTATTAGTGCTCTAACTGAGGCCACCAATCGTCCATATTAGATTCTGTTTGCTGTACTTGCTTTACACTGCTCCCACAAATGAAGCTAAAGAAACAAACTTAATGTTTATATTTTAATTTCCTTCACTTTTATGGAGTGTTTTAAAATTTGTAATTTTTTCTTTTGCATTCATGATTGCTCTATTAATCGAACTATTAATATTAGTCGCGGCCTCCTGAGTAGCCGTTGTGACTCCCCACTGGGTCCTATGTCTTCAGGTTAAGAACCACCGTTTTAGGGGATTTTAGGGTGTTCCAAGGGATTAGTTACTGTATCGAGACAGCATACTGTGAATTTCCTCACAGTAATCCGTGAAGAGTCCGGATATCCTTTCTTTGCTTTAAGTGTTATTATAGTGTGTCAAAACATATTCACACACCATCTTCAAGGATGACCCCTGCCGTTTTCATATTGCAGTCCTAATTACTGCTAGTGCATGCTTTTCAAGATTTTTTATTTAATTTGATTTAGGCCTCTGCTGAGGCCAACAAATACAAAACAGATTTGTTTAAAACAGTTATACTATTATAGCTTTAAAACAACTTTTAAAAAACTCCTTAAAATTTTATACAAGTTATAACAGACAAATTCATCAGGAGGCGATTTACAAAGCATAATTAAACCTTGTGCAGAGGAGACATATCTAAAACAGATGGGATTTATATACCGATGCCAGGCCTCTACCAGAATCGAATTTGGACAAACTAACAGTACATGAAGTAAATCTTGCACTCCTCCGTCACTTGCTTTTGCAATGTTGACAAACACCAATGCATGTATTGCATTATATTGTACTTCAGAATTTATCTATTGATTCGCACCCCCTGATGAGGCCACCAAGAACTCATTGGGTTCCTTAGAGGCTGTTACAGTGTGCTTGGTCGGGGGTGGAGGGAATATTAGAAATTGACCTATAAGGAAGTGTTGTAAGTGGTACATGAGGACCAATGCTCTAATCATGATGGGGTAGCTCCATGTAAGCATAAAGGGGAATATGTACAACAGAATGACGGTGTGTGGCTTGCTAACACCACGCTCCGCTTGGTGTTAGCAACGCTCCTTAGTAAAATGTATTTACAGATTTTTAATTGTGAGGAAACCTGCTGTATTCATTAATAATGAGTCAGTTTACATACCATGTGAAAGATGCCAAGTTGTTTCTTTATTAAAACTTAGAAACAGGTTCTTGTGGCACCTTCCAATAACCGCTGATAATTACATGCCTGTGTCAAAGCCATGTAAATACAAGTCAGGGCAAAATATTGTAACCTGACTGTAGGAAAGTGCCCCTTTTTGACTTTGTCACCCCCACTTTTTGCCTGGTATTTGATGTGATTTCGACTGGAACTGCACTGGGTTCCTGCTAACCAGTTCCCAAGGGCCAGATCTCTTTCCGAAAACTGTACAATTGTTTCCCTCAATTGGCAAAATCTTTAGCACACTCTGTAAGTCCTTAGTAACTGGTACTAAAACGGGCCTGGAGTACTAAAGAGGGTCCCTATGGGCTGCAGCACAAATCATGCCACCCTAAGAGTCTTCTCACCACACCCATGCAAGGCTGCCATTGCAGGCGACATGTATTGGTGCAGACAAAAGTGAAAACAGGACTCGTCACACATCCCTGTGTGCATGTTTCCTAACACTGCATGGACTATTTGTAAGTCACCCCTACAGAAGGCCTGACAGCTATAAGGCAGGATGCTTAATGTTACATGTGAGGGCATACCTGCATGAGCAGATATGCCCCTGTTCTGGTCAGTTCTATTACTGCCAGTGCAAGTGACTAGAGAGGCCATTATAAACCATGTTCTGGACACTGGTGAAAACGAGTTCCCCAGCTACATGATGGCTTCACTGAAGATAGGGATTTTTGATATCAAACATCTCATATTGATGAACCCACACTGTTTCCAGTGTTGGATTTATCAATACATGCACCCAGAGGGCACCTTAGAGGTGCCCCCTGAAAACCTACCAGCCTGTGGTATGTTGGGTGGCTGGTCTGTGCAAGCCTGCAACCCGAGACGAGTGTCTGACCTCCTAGGATGAGAGCCTTCTGATCTCAGGAACAAAGCCTGCCCAGGAAGAAAGTGTCACACCCCCTCCCGCAGGATGACCTGCTGATTAGACTTCCTAGGCCGGCAAGCTTCAAAGAGCTGCCGCCTTCTAAATATGAATCTGGCTCCCTTCACAGGAGAGGAAGCCGACCCCCTTTGTCCAGAGACCCTTTGGCACCTGGACAGACGGGAAAATGAGCTAGTCAGGAAGGCATGCCACCCCCAGGCTACTACCACCCCTAAGGGGGATAATCTGAGGTGGGCACGACTTTTCAGAAGTAGCCATCTTTGTGATGGCAAACTTAGGAACTCTGGGACAGAGTTATGCTCACTTCCCACAGGAAGTGGTCATACAGGGGGAGTAGTGACCGCAAGGGTCAGTAGACCATTGGCTACTACTCTACACTCCCCTAACGCCCCTAAATTAAGTATTTAGGGGAGCACTTGGCACCAGAAAATCAGATCCTGCCAACCAAAAGAAGAAGAAGGACCGAAAAGCAGTGAAGAGCAAGAATTGTGGAAGAAGAAACTGACTTGGCGCCAACACTGCCTGCCTGTCTGCTGTTCCCGACGATTGAGCCAAAGTTGGCTCACCCTGCAAGCTGCTGTGCCTCCAAAAGCCTGGGAGGACTGCCAGCACTTCTGCCAAGACTCAGGAACTCCTGTGGAGCAACGGATCTGCTTTCCATCATCCTGCAGGCACCCCAAGAAAACTGTGAGGTCTCCGACCTGCTGACGGTGGTGGAAACCTGATGCCTCAAAGAGCCACTGCACCCGTGCTCCAAAGACTGAGCTGAAGTGGGCCAACGGTGCCAGCGTGGTCCCCTAACCATCCAGAGACAAAGCTCACCTTGGGTTTTCCCACTGTAGGCCATCTGACGTCACCTGAAGCCAGGGGCGGCTGGTGACATTTGAAATTGGTGAGGCGTAAAAGTTGAGGATAAGTGTTATGTCGATAGCGAGCAAGCCGACTATCATAGGAGGGACTCGAGGGGAGAGGGACTTGCAAAGTGTGTGCAAATGGAGCATTTTACAGCAAATTTGAGAGGGCAAGAATGTTTATAAAGCAATTCTGAAGGTGTAGACTAGAAATATGCAAATACATTACAAAATACCCCATATCTTACAGCACTAAACATATCCACCTTTGACTGTAGTGTATACATAGTAATGCAACATGTAAGCTTTTAATTATCTTACCAGGTAAATACTACACCCGTACCACATTCCTGATGAACGAGTGTAGTGCATTTGTGACACTTGTCTTGTGCTACCTTTGGATTTTACACAAGCCCTATGATTTCAGTCACAGCATTGATGGCAGCACCCCCACTCTGAAAATTGTTCCAGCACCCCTGCAGCCTTCAATTATCGCAGACCAGATCAATAGACCTTGAGCCGATGCACTTTCATTGTGAGCCTGACGGTGCTGATGGTAAGTGCTGCACTTTCCATCAGCACCCTCAGGACCAGCATGGAAGCTGCACATATGCTATTCAATTAAAAGGGAACATTGGATTTCACTGCAGATTGCTTCCGATTTCTCTGTGTTGTCACAGCTACAGTGGAAAGGAGCTGCATGGTACACATCAAAGAAGAGCACTCTGGGAGGGTTGTACTTCTGAGCACTGAGGACGCACTCTGAACGCAGGGCACCACCAAGGCAGAGCACATGATCTGGAACTCACAAGCGGAGCTGACATTCAGGGGCCAGGTTCAGCATTCCTTCTGCAACTTGCAAGCAATTATAGAACGCCTTATAAAATGACTGCTTTCAAGTTGCAGGAGGATGCTGCTCCTAAACCCACAATCACTAGGACTGCTGCTGTGGCAGTGTTTGAACCGAAGTGCAGCTTGTTGCCAATACCATGCCGTCCTATGCAAGCGCTGGTATAAGCACCAACCGGAAGTACCTGTAAGCACTGCAGTCATCACCGCAGCATTGTATTTCTCTATCTGTAAGACTTGTAAGTGATACAGAGGGTGGTCGGGATTATGTGTGCTGCTGATCAAGCCGCAGCACATCCAAAAAAAAACAGGTCACAAGACAAGAGTGCGCATTACAGTGTGCTCTTCCTGTGGGGCCTAGGGGTTGAGTTAGCCGTGGATGTGAAGGCAGCCGCTCACCCTGGGCCCTGAGGTGGGGGAATGTAGGCATTGGTGTGCAGTGCACCATCAGGGCCGGGTCTCATACTCTGATCAACCTGCAGCCCGCGGCACACACACGCACTCCACGGCCTTTCCTTAGCAGGCTGCCAACTGATGGGCTCCCAGGCAGGACTCGTTCATCAGCAGGGCCCTCGCACAGCACCGTGTACCACTTTCCCATGCAATCAGCTCTGCCCGGGGCCTGAGCACAGCTCACAAAGAGCCCCCTGAGGGGTTGGGACAGGGGATTTAAAGGACTGGGGGACAGAGCGTTATACCGGTATTCGACCTCACCCAAGCAAAGGGGGCATTTCTTCACACACCCGCCGCGCGTGCAATTTACCAGCTTCATTTACTCTGTGACAGAGGAATACGTTCAAGAAATGTGGTCAAGTTGTTACATCCGACCCCTGATACCGGGGTTACCATTATAATCCAGCTTCTCTCCCCCACCGCCCAACACACATACGCATTTAAATGAACTGCGCAGTTCACTGAAAACCATGCTGCCTCTCCGTGTCTCTGTACTCTTATCTGACAAAATTGCATGCGATTAAAACTATGCTAAATGTGTGAGTATTAAGTCCTATGCGATGGTCATTAACATTTGCATATAATAATTGCACTGTGGGAATCCCTCAACAGGCCGCACGCTTCCGCGTCACGCGCCACGCTAGCCTCCTGGCATCCGCCAATGACTTACCGTTCTGTAAAGCAATTATTTTCTGGTGCTGTTGCTCTGTTAAAGCCGTCAATGCTTTCAAGTGCTTCAAAGTTAACTCCAACACGACAGCCTTCTCCAAATGCCCCAATGTCTGCAATGGGGAAGGAAGGAACCGCCAGTTACCCCACGTGCCTTTGAGCGCTATTTTTCTAGAAACATTTATTGCCTGCGCTCTGCGAGATGCACTTTTTTTCAATGCACTCCGTCTTAAAGCTTTTTTTAAAAATACTGCTTTTGGAAATGTTAGACATTACATCCATTCGACAAGACATTTACAAACATCCAGTCGCGGGCTCGCGGGGGGGGTGAGCGGGGTCGGGTGGGGGCCGGGGAATTAAATATAAAACAGAAAACTTACCTCACAGCCGGTCCGCGCCACCTCTGCTCCCCTTGGCGCCTTCACGAATGGCACTGGAGTGGACTGGCAACCCCTCTCAGCCAATCCTGGCGCTGCCAGCAGCGCCAGGATTGGCTTAGGGCACGGTTACTACTCGCCCGCCTGCCCATTAGGAGACCGAGGTTTGAGCCTTTGCTCAACCCTCGCTCTCCTAATGGGCATGCGCCAGCCAGAGCAGACACAAGTGCGCATGACTGGGCACGGCTGAAAAATTCGCCGACCTTCCCCACTCATGCGCACTTGTGCTGCTGCCTGTTGCCCCTGGTCTGACAATCATGTCAGTCAACATGACGCTGGACCGCCCACCCCCTGCAGACTCTGAAGGGGGTGGGCGGTCCGACGTCATGCTGACTGACATGATTGTCAGTTCTCCCTCGGCGTCTTTGAACTTAAGTAAACTGATTCAGTTTACTTAAGTTCAGAGACGTAGAGGGAGCTGCGGGTGGGGGGGGCTACGCCCCAATGGATGCACCGCGCCTGCCTGAAGCTTCTATGTGCCAGAACCCTCTACTGCGACCGCTGCCGGTGACAAAAATCCCACACCACCAAACACCTCTGACCCAGCTGCCCTGGTCCAAGAGAATATTTCCAAAGGTGTCCCTACATTCCCCAGCCTCGTGGGACCTGAGCCCCCTTGTTGATTCAGCCAGACTGGTCCCCCAGTCCAGCCCTGCAGCCTCTGTGTGCAGGCTCACTTCTACCACGCCGTCTGGCGGTGACAAAAATCCAACGCCGCCAATTACCTCTGCCCCTGGCCGTCCTGGCCCGTGGAGAAGAGGAACGAAGATGTCTCCATGTCCCAGAGCACCATGTGGCCTGAGCCCCTCTGTTGGTTCAGCCTACTGGTCTCCCAGTCCAAACCTGCAGCCTCTTTTCACGAAGACCAATCCCCATAGACTAACATTGGGCACTCAACGCTGTATTGCACCTCTGCACCCGGACACCCCAGTGCCGCCCGGTCTAACCGCTTAGTGCTGCCTTGGACCTTGCCCCATACTCACCCTACTCCTGGACATTGGTCCCGTAAGTCGCTGTACTGTGCCTGAATGTCGACTTTTTTAACTCAAAAGTATTTCCTGTTATAAACGTACTTACCTGAACACATTTATTCTGGTGCCTAAACATATATAAAGATACCCGTTATTTCTATAAATTAGTGTGGATCTTCTTATTGAGTCATGCGTATCATTTTTTGACTACTGTGTGTATTTGCAGATGTCTGGCACTCATCTCTGATACGTCTAAGGCAACTCAACCACACTGCCCCCTATAAGAGCACCTTGGGATTGCTAGAGCAAGCCCTTGTCCACTCATAGGGAACCCCTGGACTCTTTACTCGATATATCTTATTTTGATATATCATATAAAGAACCAGCTTCCTATACTGACCCTCATTAATAAATGCATTTAATAAGATGGCAGATAGAAATAGTGTTATTTTTGTGCAGCTACGTCACTGTCAATCCTTGGATGTCAGTATGAGCCACTCCAGTTTTACCAATTGGCAATAAACTTTGCATGGTATTACATGAAATAAATTACAACAAAAAGTAGATACATTGACACACATCTACCTGAAAAGTCTGCTTGTCAGAATGAATTTACAATTCCAAATTTTCAACAGATTGGTGAAGTTACATTTGTTGCACCAAGAAGTTTTGAAGAGAAGCCTTTTGCAACAGTAATTGAATTAGAGATATTTACTATGCAAGGAAGAGCTTCACAATATGTTAATTGTTTCTGCTGAGAGAAAGGAAGGGGGGGGAGAGAGAACTCTGAAAAGGTGTGTTTATACGTGTGACAACTTTGCTCTGTCTCTCACAGGGTGGCGTTGAAGATAACCTCTCGCTTTCAGCCTACATCACAGCAGCCATGCTTGAACTGGGGCTGAATGATACGGTGAGTCCCCTTCAATGTCTTTACCATGGCTTAAGACTCACCTGGGTTTGGGGAGGATGAGGATGTAAGAGAGATGTGGAAACATTGAGCAGGGGATTGGAGCCCCTCGGGTTCATGAAAGTTTGACAGGCTTTTAGTAATGTTATGGCCAATCTTGAACTTTCCATCAGGATGAGATGAGAACAAGGGTCTAAAAGAGGAAAGTCCAGTGGATAGTTCAGGAGATACTTGTAGCCAGCAAGTACCCTGGAAAACGCTCACTTAAGTGCAGCTCAGCACACTGCTTAATTCAAAGGGTAGCTTGCAAGTAATGGAGAGGATTGTCTCAGAGCATAGTGCATTTTCGACAAACAAAACAAGTGTACTGAGAAACAAACATGCTGTTGTTTAAAAATCAAAATGATTCAAAATCCAAAATATTTTTAAGCTGCTTTTTGAATTATAGGTCATATTGAGTTGTGTAGAAGTATAGCTTTTAATATTTCCTTTGTGGCAAAAGGCACTTGCTGCTGTTATGTTATTGTATTAGCCATGTGGAGGCATTCTATTATGATAAAGGTTTTCCTGACATTGTTAGTAACTGTATTTTATGCATTGGCATGGCTCTACTACAATACCAACTTTTAAATATCGTCCAGCCAATATATTGTATCCAGAATATAGACTACCACAATATCATGAAGGTAAATATATAAAAATTAAGTATAGTTTTATTTACATTCTTAACTCCACACCTATTTATCTTGAAGGTATACATATCTTCATGTTTACATAGATGTAGAGTTTGGAATAGTAAATATATATTTAACCGTATATGTACCTTCATGATATTGTATTAGTCATTATTCTGGATATGATATTTTGCTCTAAACTGATCCGCACTTGTTGAAAAGAGAGATAAAGGGAGTTTGCTCAGTAATTGAGCATCCATCTAACTTCTAGAGGTGGTCATGGTGAAGAGCGGACAAGAATGGTAGGGAGATGGAGAGAGATCTCCCACCCTTTTCGTCTTTTTGAATCCATCAAGAGGTCAACATTTGAGTGTAAATGGAAACATAGCAGCCCCTCCAGCTCCCTCAAAGATAATCACCATATAGTGAAACATAAGACTGAGTGAGTAAGGAGACTAGACACTCATCATCTGCAATCTCCCGTTCATAATATGGCTGGTGACGTGTGATTTTGGGCAGAATATTTGGGAGCATATGATGGCATCACTAGGTCCAAGTAACCAACCTCCACTTCAATTACTTCCCTGCAGGACAGCACAGTGAAGCGTGCTCTCGCCTGCCTGAAAGAGTCTTTTCCCACTGTTACCAACACCTACACAATAGCCTTGATGGCCTACACCTTCACCCTCGCTGACGACAAGGAGGCGCGTGATAAAGTGATAGCAGAGCTGAATGGGCAGGCCGTCAAATCAGGTAAGAAGGACAGGTATATTCCCACAAAAGTGATTGAGATCCCAATCGTTTGAAGGTAACAGAACAGGAAGTTTTATGAGTGATGCATCCTAGATATATATTTGACTTGTGCAATAGTTCCTTATTATTTGACTTTTTATTTGTTTGAAATGATGAATTAAAAATTGGACACTCAGTTCTGAAAAGAGAAATAAACACCTCCCTGTCCTAGAGATGTGTAACACCTGACAGATAGATATTTGCTTTCACAATATGTTCACCAAGACACAGGTTTTTGCCTAAATGGGGAAAAAGTTCTTTAGTTCTTCAATTAACACTTTCAAAAAGGTTCATCTGTTTTAAATTTGCCTTTGTAGCATATTTTTTAAATAAAAAACAGATTGCTTATTATAATTGAAATTAAAATGAACACATAAACCAGGAAAACCGCACGTTCTCCTCTCCCCAAACCCATTCGGTGCTTCAACTCTTCAGTACTGCAGTATTTACTGCACAAATTCCAGGCGGCTGTTGCTAGCAAAATGTGTACTGGGAATTACTATGAAATATATGCACTCATTATAATGCTGATTATAGAGGAAACTCCTATTGGAATTACTGTGTTCAATGAAGTGCTGACCCTAATAGGGACTAGTAATGATCAAGTGATTTCAGTCCTTATTGAATAATAACTATACTTTTAAAAAGCTGCGAGAAGCAACATGGGTTTTGAAATACCATGAGAAATTTGTGTTATTGGTATTTTGTGACAAATCTTTATTAAGTAACTTATAACAATAGCAGAAAAATTAATAAGGACCTTACAATCCACTAAGCAGAGGAACCCAACAGGCTATGAATAACACTATGGGGCATATTATCTAGGAAGTGGCGGTGAGAGGCGTTAGCGTCCTTTGCTTAACGCCTCTTGTAGGACTTGGCCCTTTTTGGCTAAAGTTCACTAAACTTTTGCTTTCCCCTAGACCTTTTTATGACATTGTGTTGCCAACTTAGATGCTTTGGACACTTTGCCACTGCTAAACAGTGTCAAAGTGCAAGTGCTCCCTGTATAAAGTGTAATGGTAATTGGTTGTCCATGATTGGTATGTTTGCCTTACTAGTAAAGTCCCTAGTAAAGTGCACTATGTGTGCCAGGGCTGGTAATGCAAATGCTACTAGTGGGCCTGCAGCACTATTTGTGCCACCCACACAAGTAGCTTTAAAAGGGAACTCAGGCCTGCCATTGCAGGGCCTGCGCGCAGTTTGTTAAACTGCCATGTTGTCTGACAAGTGCACCCACTTGCCAGACCTTACCCTTCCCTTTCTGTGCACATCAGACACCCCTATGGTAGGTCCAAGGTACCCCCTGGGCAGGGTGCAGTGCATGTGAAAGGTAGGACATGTACTAAGGTGTGTACCATGTCCTGACAGTGAAATAATATCCATTTCGTTTCTCACTGTTGAAAGGCCATCATGCCCATAGGATAGAATGGGAAGGCTGTGTAATATGTTTTCCAGCCTATCTTCCCAAAGGCTTAAGATGGAAAGGTGAAGTTTAGTATGCCTGAACTCACGGTGTAATAACACATCTTTTTATGAAGGTGGTTTTTGCATTGTGAGTTTAGAAGCCACTCTTTTAGAAGTGGCTGGGTTTTTGTGCTCTAACATTTCTGTGTGTCTCTCCCTGGTTTGTGGATTGACTGTCTGGATTTGAAAGCAATAGGATCTGGGGAATGTCTTGACCCAGGGGAGGAGGTGAGACAGCAACAGGCTGACCTGCATCTGGAGTGTAGGGGGAGGAGTAGCCCTTAGAGGTGAAGAGGCCTGGGTTGCAGCCATAAAGCAATGGTCCCATCTCCTGCTGAGTGATTGAGAATCCAGAACCCCACTAATCAAAGGAAGAAGGTGTCACTGGCAGGGAGGCACCCAGAACTGGCTTGAACAGGGGTCAGTGCCCCCTGAACACAAAGACTTCAAAGCCATTGAGGGGTATAACTATGAGAGCTCAAGCCCCTGAACTTTGGAGAATGGCTTGATCAAGATTGAACAAGACTGGAGCTACTTCGTGGTCAAGAGGACCTTTGCCAAGGAAGAAACAACTGAATAGACTGAAGGATAGGACTGACCCTTGCTGTGTGTTCTGGGGCTAGCCTGCAGTTTGCTGTTTTAACCAAGGAAAGGCTAAAGGGACTTTGCTGTGTACTGTGTCCCCCTGCTTGAAAGGACTTTGCTGTGTGCTGTGTCCTGAAGTAACTTATCCCCAAGGGCCCGAGGTGAGCTGGCTCCCTGTTGCGGAAACTCAGGAACACAAAAGTTTACAGGAGAGTCTTAGCGACGCTGTGTGCGTGTGCTTTTTGCAGCCTGAGACCCTCGTAAGCAGTGCCCTGTGATCGTGAGCACCTGGAGTCCAAGCGAGGATCAGCAACGCTGTGTGCGTGTGGTTTTTGCAGCCTGAACCCTTTGTGAGGATTGTCCAGTTATCGTGTGCACCGGAATCCAAGTGAGTCTCATCGACGCTGTGTGCGTCTTCTTTGTGCAGCGTGAGACCTTCGTGAGGATTGCCTTGTTATCGTGCACACCCGGAATCCAAGTGAGTCTCATCGACGCTGTGTGCGTGTGCTTTGTGCAGCGTGAGACCTTCGTGAGGATTGCCTTGTTAACATGCACCCAGAGTTAACGTGAGTCTCAGCAATGCTGTGCGCGTGTTCTTCGTGCAGCCTGAGACCTTCGTGTGGAGTGCCCAGTGATCGTGCACCCGAAGCTCAAGGGAGTCTCAGTGACACTGTGTGCGTATGACCTGTGGCAGCCTGAGATCTTCGTAGCAGTAGCAGCCCGGACCGGCAGCCGCGGAGGAGCTGAGCCGCCGGCCCGAGCCCGCCGTTGCCAATTCACAAAGATTGCATCTGAGGCCCAAGTCGTCGGACGAGGAGAGTGAGTTTGTGACCCCCAGGTAACGTGTGTCGACTCCTGGGGCGGGGTGCGGGCTCGGAGGGAGACGCTCTCGGCCTCTCTCTCAGTCCAGCAGCGCGAGCCTCTGCTTCGGCTCGTATCGCGGCCCGTATTGCCAAGGGAGTGGCAGTACCGCGGCCGGAGTGCGCAGCTGCACTTTTTGTTACACCATACCCGTGTTGGGGGCAACTGTTGACAGGGGCTGACTGCGAGTCCGAAGGAGTGGCGGAGAGACCGCCTAAGGCACTGTGATCGGTGCCGGAGTGTATTACGCATTATCTTATTTCTGCATAACGAACTACCTGATTGTCGTATTACACCTTGCATCATTTCTGCATAACGAACTACCTAATTGTCGTATGACGCATTGCATTGTTTCTGCATACCGAACTACCTGATTAGCGTATTACGCATTGCATTATTCCTGCATAACGAACTACCTGATTAGTGTATTACGCATTGCCTTATTTCTGCATAACGACGTACCTGGTGGTTGTATTACGCCTTACATTATTTTCACATTGCTAAGTGCCTGATTGTTGCGTTACGCATTGCATTATTGTTCCATTGCAAAGTGCCTGATTGTTGCGTTACGCATTGCATTATTGTTACATTGCACAAGTGCCTGATTCTAGCATTACGAACTGCTTAACATGGTATAAGGATTACAGTGAAATGTTTAGAAGTGCTCATTAATATCGTCAGAACTTACAAGGGCTGGCTGGCCTAACAACCAGCCAGGAGAAATAGTACACATACTCATATGTTGGATTTATATCGTGTGGTCTTATCGTATATCTTGTTATATAAAATTTATACTAGTTTTTATAAAACTCGTGTGGAGTCCATTTGTGATGTCATCATTGGGTTGCTGTGAGCGTGGTTGCAAATACTTTACACATTTGCCTTGAAGATAAGCCTGGCTGCTCGTGCCAAGCTACCAAGGGGGTGAGCGGGGGCTATCTCAGAAGGTGACCTTCCTTTCCCTGACGTGGAAACGCAGGTCCTTATTTGGCCTAAGGTACCTACCTCAGTCAACCAGGGATCCCGGGTCTAACACCTCTCATCGCCACTTCGGAAACGCTAGGCTGCACCATATTACCAAGGATATGGTGCAGCCTGGCGTTTCCCCCTGCGATGGCGCTAAGTCTCACGATTTAACGCCAACGCAGGCACCCTTGCACCAGAGTGCAAGGGTGTCTGCGAGCAGGGAGGTTTGTTTATGTACAGGAAGGTGTTCCTTCCTGTACACAAACAAACCTAAAATGCCATTTTGTAACTTACATGTGTGCTGCTTCATGCAGCACACATGTAAGTTACAAAATGGCATTTTAAAAAAGGTTTGTTTATGTACAGGAAGGGACACCTTCCTGTACATAAGCAAACCTTGGCATTTTGCTTTTTCCATGTGTGCTGCACAAGGCAGCACACATGGAAAAAGCAAAATACGAGGCGAAATGAAGCATTTCTCCTCGTATCGCCACCTTAAGACCAGGATTTTCCTGGTCTTAAGTTCGGCGCTGCCACCTATTATCGCCTCTCTTGATAATAGTTGGCAGCGTCGAAGTGAATGGGTGTTGCGGTGGAACGCCCACCGCAACACCCACTGCACGTCCCTTTCACGCTAATTTTAGCGTGAAAGGGGCCCTATTACCAAGGCAGCATTAAGCCACTTAATGTGGCTTTTAGCCACGTTATGTGGTTTAACGCTGCCTTGGTAATAGGGCGCTGACCCTATCGCCACCACAACGTCACAAAAAGTGACGTTGTGGTGGCGATAGGGGCTTGATAATATGCCCCTAAATGTACTAAGACATAAAAGAAAAGACAAGACACAGAAAGAAGGGTGTTGGTCTGACATCTAAGAACGTAAAAGGTAGATTAAAGAACTAGATTAAAATAATGGTTTAATGGAGTCTAGCGTATCAGAAAAGGAACATAAATGGAACTCTGCAATTACACAAGATGTTCTTGTATATAACAGAAGCAATATGTGTTTTGTAAACTGAGTTGGTTGTGGCTGGTTTCATGCAGTCAAGGCTTGTGAATCCATACACCATGACTCTACACCACGGGAAAATTGGCCAGCATGACCACATCCTTCTAGACCTAACCACGGATAAATCTATTGTATCCCATGTAATGCTTTTTCAGCATCAGATGTAAAAGTTAAAAGCTCTTCATATGAGTTATGATAGATAGGTCTACCTGCAGGTCCCTCATCTCCTGAACCTCCCCCAGGAATCAGACTGTATCTGGAAACATTGAAGTAGCTCTCACATGCAGGCAGGTAGCAGCACCGCTCCGACTTGACTGTGGGATTCTCTCAGGACACGATGTCACAGAACATATATTGCATTACTCCAGTGTGCTGATCTCATTTCCTTTTTTTCCACCACCTTCGATGAGGATCCAGAGTTGCACTCCTCGAATGTTTTCATGCAAAAAGATTTCAGGGTTTATATGGTACAAGTCCTTCTTTCCACAAGCAGATGTTGATGTCTGACCCTCATGACATCTTTCTCTGGTGCTTGCATCCCAAACACAAAGCTGGTTCATGTGAAAAGTAGGCGGCATCACCGGCAATGTCATCAAGTAGTACTGGGTGAAGCTCTTCATGGTGTGGGCCTTCAAAAAACACCCAACACAACACTACTACAGGTTTCACTCAAAATCTCTCTCTAGCTTGCTTATGACAGCTAAGTTTTCAAAGTGACCTGCTTCCAAGAACAAAGACAAGTCATCTCGCAAGAAGCACCACAACAGGGATTGTTCCACTTATAGACATTGTTCCATTTCGAGGGGGAGGTTTCCCATTAAGCTGCAGGGTTCCCAGACTCAAGCCTTAACATCGTCCTAAAAGCCTGTATTGGTAGTGATGTAGTTGGTGCCAGACTTCACTCCAGCACTTTAGCCCCTTTTCTGAAGTTTCCAGTGCTGATCCAGCTTAGGTCACATCTGTCACCCATGATACGGTGGCAATATTCTGCCCTGTTCTGATTTTCCATGGTTTGCCTTCCAGTCCTATCGAGTCTTCAGGAGGTCCAACCATGCTTCTGCTGGTAGCTCCATCCCGGGCAGCCGTCAACCCCTCTCTGCCTCCTTTTCATGAGGTTCCGGTGCTGGGTGGGTTCTTCAGCTGCCAAAAGTTTTGTCGATTGCTCTGACATCAGCATCAGTGCTAGGCCTATCCTTGGTGCGTCCTGCGCAGGGCATGGCTTCTTTACTGAAATTGATGAAGTTTCCAAAGACTAATGCCTTTTAATCAGATTTAGACACAAGGGGCCTCAACTGCTTAAGGAGGAAAACCCTTGCATGCCCTTGCCCCATGATAAGTACTTTGATCATCTTGAGGAACTCTCTGCCTCTGATTCTGATCTTGTCTCTCATAATGTATGGATACAGGTGATTATTTAACTCTGTAGAGTGCCAGAGGCTTAGAAACGTCCCTAAATGTCGATCTGAAGTGCCCCTTAGGGCACTTCAGATCGACATTAATGGCCATTTTGGACATTAATGGCCATTTTGCACAAAACTGTGGAAGTTCTACAATTGCCTGTATCAGTGGAGGAGAACAAAGATAACCTTCTCATGGAAATCCTGTGGGGCACTTGCTTCCCTTGAACAAAGCTTTGATGGACCCCATCTTGGTCGCAAGGAGAAGGCTTGCTTCTCCTCCAGCACTGAATCAACAAAACTGCCCTCTGCCATTGTCCAATGCTTGGAGACTTAAAGTTCTTGATGGCTCGCCCATCTCAGGAAAGTCTTATTATGCAAGCCTGTTAGACCTAACAGCCTTTGGTGTGGTCTTCCCCTAAACCTTTTTCCGTCTTCGCTCCTGTTTGCTGTACTTTGTTTTTGTTGGCCTTAGGGCTGTTTGCACTTTACCACTGCTAACCAGTGCTAAAGTGTTTGCCTTCACATCTTAAAATATGATAAAATTGGCTTTCACCCAATTGGCACATTTAATTTACTCAGACGTCCATAGTAAAGTGGTACTAGATGTACTCAGAACCTGTAAATTAAATGCTAATAGCTGGCCTGAGGTACTGATTGTGCCACCCGTTCAAGTAGCTCTTTATTCAATCAATCAATCCGCATTTGTACAGCGCAACACTGTCACCCCTGGGGGTATCTGGGCACTGTTGACGCGACATCTCCGTACGAGAGCCAGGTCTTGAGTTTCTTTCTGAAGTCCACCTGTGAGGGAAATGACGAGAGGAGGGAAATGGCGGTAAGGAGGAGAAAACGAGCAGAAAGAGGCAAGATAAAGGTCAGAAGCAAGCAGAAATTGGCAAAGTAAAGGTCAGAAATTAGCAGGAAGAGGCAAAATAAAAGGTAGAATGATCTGAAAGAGGAAAAATAGAGGGCAGGAGCGGGCAGTGAAGAGGCAGAAAAATGAGCAGAAAACGAGCAGAAGAAAGGCAGTAAAATAGGCAGAAAAGGCAAAAAACGAGCAGAAAACGAGCAGAGGAGGCACAAACCAAAGGCAGCAGAGGGTGGCGGACTGCGAGCAAGCTGGATAGGAGAACTAACGCAAGGGGAGATGGCACAAGGACCTTTAAACATGACTCAGGCCTGCCATTGCAGCCTGTGTGTGCCGTTAAAAAAAATCATTTTGCAAGATAAACCCCAAACCTTCCTTTTTAATGCATATGTCACCCATAAGGTATACCCAAAACAGCCCAGAGAGCAGGGGGCAGTGTATTTAAAAACTTGCACATGTACCTTTGAGTTTTCATGTGTCCTGGTAGAGAAAAATTCCTAAATCTGTTTTCCACTACTATGAGGCCTACCCCTCCCATAGTATATCATTTGGTTACCTTATTACATTTAGTAAGTGCTAACTTTTCATTGGGAACAGGTAGAAATGTCATATTTGGTCTCAAAAGAAGTATAATTTAAAATCAATTTAACAGTAAAGATGGAGTTTAAGTCACAATTCTGAAAACACCACTTTTAGAAAGTTGTCATTTTCTTGTCCTAACTATTTGGTGCCTGCAACCTGCGCCACATGACTGTGACTAGGCAGTTGGCCTTTGTGTATTCCTCCCAAACACTGAGACAAAGGGGGACTAAGTGTTGACAGAATGGGACATCCTGCAGGATGGGAGGAGTGGAGCTGTTCTCTGCCCTAATTACATTTTAAAGGGGACACCAGCCTTTTGCCACACTGACCTCTTGGAGCCTGGGAGGGGAAAGGGGGCGGGGGAGTTTCCTGAATCAGATGTAGAAAGGCCTAGAAGTTTCTCCCACTTCAAAGGCTGGAAACACGTATAAATATTAGACGCTCAGACCAACTCTTCAAACTCTTCAAATCACTCCTGGATCTGTGGAGGACCCCCCCCCCAGAAGGATTGCCTTGTACTTCAGAGGACTGCCCTGCTGCTTGAGGCCTGCTTTGTAGTTCAGAGGACAGCCCTGCTTCTAGCTGAGGACTGCGTGGCTGCTTGAAGCCTGCCTTCTACCCTCAGAGGACTGCCCTGTTGCTTGTAACCTACCTTGCTGCTTGATCGCAGGACTACCAGAGTGATTCCAAGGGCTAGTTGGCTGGCTTCCTGTTCTGAGCTACAGTGACACAAAAAGCTCCAACAATCTTGAACCCACACCTGGAATCTGCCTGAAATGAGTCCTGCCCTCCAAGTGGTACCCATCCAGTCCTGGACCACTAAAATTGGTGGGAAAGATGCCCAAGCAGCCAAAGAACGAAACTTATGACATGGAAAATATTCCACCAAAAAGTGGCCTGAGAACCGATAGGAGACCTGGACCTACCTACTTGCCGATTCACCCGAGTTGCATCATCGGTCCACCTGACTTCACAGTAGTTCACGCTAAGTTCTTCTCCGTAGCAGCAAATTCTGTTCAGCTGCTACTCTCAGTAAGGGTATCTTGCCTCATGGAACTCTCATCGGCTACAGCATGCAGCTTCGTCCCACTGGAGATATTCAGCAGACAATAAAGTGACAAGGTCTGAACGTAGGAATCTTCACCATGGCTTCGTCCAGCGGCTCCCCAAAAATGACTTCTATACAGACACTGGCAGCTGCCTTGCCTCGCTGAATTTGACCTTCTCAGGAATTTTTCATTTGAAATTTCTTCTAAGTCCGAAGTTAAGCCAAGATCAGTCCCAATCTACCTTGTGTAGCCAAATCCACGTTCCACCACGGTCGGCCATACCTTTTGACTTTATCCTGGTTCCTGTGTGACTGTTGGCGCTTTGATCTTTTAGGTGCTATTTTTCATTAAACGGTTTACAAATTCATAACTCCGGTACTACTGATTGGTTTTAATAAATTTTAGTGTCAAGTTATTTATCACATTTTATTCTCGTCTTCTAAATTGATGTGGGATTGATGTGGGCAAAACATTGAGAATAAGGGCCTGATGTAGATCTCGCCCGACGGGTTACTCCGTCACAACAGTAACGGATATCCCGTCCGTCAAAATATAAATCCCATTATATGCATTGGGATTTATATTTCAGTGGGCGGGATATCCGTCACCGTCGCCCTAAGAGCCTGATATAGAGTTCGGCGAATGGGTTACTCTATCACGGACGTGACGGATATCCCATCCCCCGTATTGCAAGTGTGATTGGATATACTGCACTTGTAATACAGCGTGTGTGACAGAGTAACTCATCTGCTCAACTCTAAGTAAGGCCCTGTGTCACAACTGCTGTCAGGAATAGACAAAGGCCGGTGATGCCTGATGACCAAACACTTTATATTGGAAAGTATGATTCAAGTTTATTATTTATGCCCCAGTATATCTTTTCTTCTGTCTGTGGCTCTGTGGTACATCTAACCCAAATGTCCAAAGGATGAAAGGCTGGACCATATGAAGAATGGTGCCCTTTAGGAAGAGCCCTCACCCTTCCCCTCAGCTTCTCAAGCTGATTGTGAACAATGCCAAGTTCAGTGTTCAATATAAGCAGGAACAGAGGTGCCTAAGAAGTGATGTTAGAAGTTCTAGACTGGAACATTCAGGGCATCACATCTTCCCCAGCAGGTGTCCTGGGAATCACTGCATCCAATAAAAAGGCACTTCTTCTGTTCATTAAAAATGTAAGCTAGTAAAACCTACATATTTGGTGACAACTTTAAACATTAATTAAACCTCATCTTCTCTCTTTGATGGTCATCTTCCTCAATGATGTGCCGTACTGTTCACTGTTTGGGCTCCCTAAACCCCCTGATTCAAATGTTTATTTTTACAGAGGGACAGATCCACTGGGAACGCAAAGACAAACCCAAGCAAGAAGATGTGCCCTATTGGTATCAAGCACCCTCTGCAGAGGTGGAGATGACAGCCTACGTGCTCCTGGCGTACATGTCTCAATCCCATGTGTCCAAAGAAGACCTTGGCACAGCGTCACAGATCGTGAGCTGGCTCTCCAAGCAGCAGAACCCATACGGGGGCTTCTCTTCAACTCAGGTAAAAGGCACAAAGAGTGACAATGGAAGTGCCCCATTAAGGTACAATGTCCATATATCACATCCATAAGATGTCTATTGTTTGTTATTGAACCCCATTTCATAGAGGGCAGGTCTGTTAATGGGACAAAGACATCTACATCTAAATATCTTGCTTTGCTCTCGCGTTGCCCATTTACTTCCCTGGTTCTTCGAAAGGTCTCCCAATCACAGGGGTGCAGATTTAATCTCCCTTCCATCACAACATGGAAGTCCAGACTAATGCAGAACATTATCTGTGAACAATTTCAGGCCATTAAACCCTGACAGAGAGTGATTTCCCAGGATTAGTTGAACACTTCGCATCATTCACGAGCAGGGAGCGGTTTGTCTTGGCCATGTGACACTTTAAAGCATTGAAGGATGGGATGGCAATGATTTTCCATGCTCAGGTTAATAGGTAGGCCATTTTGGTCTGCCAGAGGAGAGATCTACCTGATTCATGAACTGCTTAAGAGCTGTTCTGAGCTGGCAGTGAATGGTGTCCCTAGCTCACAAACTACATCTAGTTCTTTAGGGAGTAGCATTCTGAGATGTGGGTGGCTGATGCAGAGGCCCATGTCTTCATGGATGGTTTCACGGAATAAACAGAAGCTGCCCCAAAAAGATACATAATATCTCTTGTAGCAGCATATTGCATGTACTAGTCAGTTCCCACCATTCTGACAATCTGTGGTCTCTTTCATTTTCCTTCCAGTGGGTAGGTGCTGGTGCGTTGCCACTTTCAGGTTCTTATAGGTGTGTGGATGGTGATGTAGGAGAATTGTGAAACTCCGACTCAGTCATTGTGTGGACTGAGGCTTGTAGCAATGATTGGCTTCTGTTAGTGTTTGCACAAGTGAATGGACCTGATCTGTGTGAATGGATCCGATGATCCGCTATTCTGTAGGTGCTAGTGTGGTAGCGCTGTGGCGCTCCAACCAGTGAGGGGGCGGTGGTGCGTGGTCTCTGTTGCAACAATTCTACTTGTGTATGGGCACTTTCCAGTAACCATGTTGCCTCCATGTTCCTAGGACACAGTGGTAGCTCTCATGGCTCTAGCCAGATATGACGGGGCCACCTTCAGCGAAAAGGGAGATGTCACTGTGACTGTCAAACGTGGGGACGAGATCCAACAACAGTTCCATGTGGACAACAAAAATCGGCTTCTGATGCAGCAAGCACCACTCACGAAGGTTCCAGGAGAATACACAATATCGGCAGCAGGGAAGGGCTGCGTGTATGTGCAGGTAAGTGAGGACTCAAATTTTGGGATCGTTTTGTTATAAACAATATCCTGCCATAGACCTTAGGAATGCCCCACACAGGAGCTCTGTATAAGGAATAGTTCAGGATCTCTGGAATGTCGTAGCAGGACTGCTGTGTCACCCCCGGCTCATTCAGGTAGAAGAAAGAAGTCCCCGAAATGTCAGGCATTTGTAGAATGCAAGCTTCAGATTTTTGTAGACAAGAGATACATGCAATTACAGAAATAGAAGGTTCAGGCATAGGTTTATTTTATCAGTGTGAGGTGCATGAATTCCTAGGAAGGAAGGCCTAATTTTCTTGGTGGTTAGAATGGAATTCTTCTTCTTCTGTCTGTAGAAGAGCCCAGCAGGTGAGAATTAGTTGGCATGAGACATGCTAAGTTATGCAGACAGCCGCACTCCCAAATATGGCATTTTGTTTACTGAATGAGGCTACAGGCATTTCCCGAATAAAAGCCCCTCTTGTAGATGATTTTTCTGGTTACAAATTCTTAACATATCATGTTGGAGGCATTATGGTTTATGCAGTACTTAATTTGAGCCTGTGGTTACAGGTGGGGCCCACCAACATCCATTTTTGAGGGCCAGCCCATTTTCCCTCATCAGACCTTCACCCAGTGCAAGAGAGAGAAAACTCAAAAGGAGGAAAGGAAGAGAAAGACAGTAAAACAGTGACAAAGAAAGAAAGCAGAGATGACAAAGAAGCTGAAATAGTGAGCTAAAGCAGCAGGGAATCTCTTATGGAGGATGAAAAGGCATGGGGTGGATTCAAGACTAACGTGACTTGGGATTCTGAACCTCCACATGGGCTTCTGAGCTAAATGTTTGGGCCCCAGCACTTGTTCTGTTACAAATTAGGCACTGGGCTTATGTAAATATATGGATTTGGACTTACTCTGAAGCCTGGAGCTTCCCACGATTGGAGACCCCATCACTCTTGGCCATTTTTTGTGTAAAATTATTAAATCCCATTTATCAAAAATGCAGCACATGAATACTTAACAAATTACTTATCTGCAATTCATTGACATTTATATTCTTGAGATTTTTCAAAAGTTAAAAACTAAATTCAGTAACGTCGGAACCCAGTTCAAAAGGTTTTTCCTTGGAGACACCGTTGGAATGCCAGGTACACAGTGGGATAATATTCCAGACCTTTGCCGCATGGAGTCATAGAATCCCTTCACTAGAACCTCCCATTGTCCCATTCTTGTCCTGGATTTTTCTAGGATTCCCTTGATGAGATCCATCAGACGTCCTAGAATGGATTGCAACCCCCTCAGCCTGAAACCCTCTGTTTATTTCCATGAACGTTATTCATTTATAGGTCCAGGTTTTCCCTCTGATGCTCTGTATTTTCAATATAAGAGCTGACAATGTACAAAACCTTTCTTTTGTGAGATTCTAGACTATCAAAGCCCAGACTCTTCAAAGCTTTTCCTGGGTTACATCTATTGATTTAGCATTATCTGCTTCGTGATGTTTCCATTCTTTTTATGGATTGGATTCTTGGATTGCACCAGACATTTTCTAAGTGAGATCTTTCAAATAATAAAGTCCATGAGCAGAAAAACCTTTGACCTGAATGGTTCTCCTGGACGGGCCGGCTGGTGTTCCGTGGACAGTAGACCTTGATTTTTCATGTTTTTCTGGATCAGTTTCCTCTAAGACTAAGGAGATGAGACCGCAATACTCAAGGATTCGTTTAAGTTACATTAATGAAATATTTTGCAAAGGATTCTCAATTGCAGCAAATATACCTTTTGAAACTACCTCTATTTCTTATTTGTACCTCAGAGCTGTGGACCATTACTCTTTGACGCTCTCTTGGATTTTCTCCATTCTCTTATTAATATTGTTTTCTTGCAGACAACTTTGAGGTACAACATTCCACCTCCGAAGAGCGATGCCACTTTCAAGCTGGCTGTAACTACAGATCCGGAGAGTTGCACAGAAGCAGCAAAATCAAAGTTCGGGGTCACAGTCACTGCCAGGTGAGAATCTCTTACATCATGATTATACCACATACTTAACAGGATTCTAGCCACCATGGTAATGTCCTGCAATAGAGAAAGCCTATCAATAGGGGAATTAAGTAAAGCTGCAATAGAAATGTACCTGTGCAATTGTGTTAAATGTATAATTTTCATGGTTTTTAGGTCGAGCCTCGAGTAGCGCGCAAGCGCTGCTCTGGCGAGACTTTAAGTTAGGGGGTTTCGAAAGCTGACCAGACGCTCGTGCGTCATGGCCTTTTCCCTGCGGTTACGCGCGCGGCACACATCTGTTTCCAATTATTGTGCCCAGACGCGGGCGCGATAATTGGAAACACATGCCGGCCGTGCGGGGAAAAGGCCATGACGCACGAGCGTCTGGTCAGCTTTCAAAAGCCCAGGCTGCCGCGCTCGCTCGCCCCCGCTCCTCTCTTGTTATCTCCTGACGACGATTTTATATAGTTTTCAAACATTATTAAGTTAGAGGATCTCTAAGCAGTCCTATTTATTGTATTTATTTATCAATTTTAAGTATTCTTCGGATATTCTATTCTGTTACAGTCGCTCAACGAATCAACTTTCACTCCTGTCAAAATCCTTTTATCAACTTGCTAAAGTTAAGGGCCAGCGAAAAGGTCACGCCAGGGTCTGTATCCTTTTGGCTTATCTGTAAAACTGAGGGCAGGCAAGCATAAGTTTTCCTGTCACATGGAGTGAGAGTTTCCATTAGACAGCAACACGGCATTCTTAAGAGAGGAAATATTTCTTATTGACAAAACCAGCGTCAGGCTTCATAATCAAGTAAGAAAGGCAAGGTGAAGTGCAACACATTGCTAAAAACAGAGGCAATCGGGGGAATTTAGGGAAGAGACGGATTTCCCTCCACTACCAATGTCTTGTTCACGAGGCCTTGAAATAATTGTGTGCAGAAATTTCATCTCACTATTCACACTACACTTTTCACAGCCGGTGGCGGTCTCCCAGATTCTTCGTGCATCACTTCTGCGCCTCAGCTGCACCAGTATTTAGCCCAACTTGATAACATCACACTTTGACCCCCAGGTGGTTATTGTAGAACCACTCTAGAGGTTCACGGCTGGAGTGGGGGCAACACCTCTCCAGTACCCGGGGTGGAGGGGCAGACACAGGGAGGCCATTCATGCAACATCAATGTCTCTCCCCAGACACCCAAAGGTATGTCACTACTGACCTCGTCTCCCCCTCAGCCCTTCAAACAGAGCAGTGGACCGAGTCCCCTGCTTATAGGCAGCTGACAGGTTACTGTGTTAAGCGACAATTTTCTTCACGTTGGCACATCTACAATAACTTATTGCATCTAGAAAAAAAAGCGCACGCTTATTGAATTTAGAGTGGCAATCATATGTATTTTAATGCATAATTAGATCGCGCTGTCAGTTTTCTGAGGCCTACTCGTTTTTTGGCCCTGCAGCAACCATAATTAATTGTTTTGCTTAAAAAAAATATATTTGTGCTATGTTGTGGACACTGTTGTCTACTTACAACAACTTTGTTAAAACATGCTGATGTGAACTTGACTGCAAGCACCGTTTGTGGTCTGAATGAATATATGTTTAAACTCTGGGGCCATGGTTGACATGCTTTTTTGACAACTAAAACCGTATAGCCTGACTGTACTTTTCTCCCTGTCCGCATCATGTACAACAAACGCAGAGCGCGCGTCACACCATTAACATCTGTGAGAAGAGATGAATCCGAGCTGAACTCCAGCACGGTTGTTCTGCCAATCTTCCACGAGCCCTGCGTCGCGAGCCCGCCACGTGACGACTATTAAATTAACGCGGAAGTACCCTCGGGCCAGGCCGTGGCGTTGAAGCGGTGGCATCTGCGACTTTCCACACAGAGGAGGCCCTGGAGCCTCGTCTTCCAGACATGACGTCGAGAGCAGAGTGCATTGCGCACCTCCTCTCGCTCTGCAAGTCCGGCGACTAAGGCGTCTCCGGTGGAAATTCCTGGAATGAATTCACGGTAGCCTATTGCAGCACTAACTACAGGCACAGGCCGTCACAGTCACGAGCAAGCACGCTGTGTAGGGGCACTGGTCTCTAAAACAAGACGCATGTATTTTTCCGTAGAATTTATAATCTATGAGAGCCCATAATCTCCCTGTAATGCACGGAATTTTATTTTCGTAATAAAGGAGCATTCTGTTGTCAGAATCAGATCATCCTTGTCTGATTAACCTGGACTGTATGATTTTAGGATTGGATGATAGCAGCCTGATTGATCTGGGCTTATTAGGTGAGGGAGCACTTTAGACAATCTGGCAAAACCTCGCCCAATATTAGGCGTTTGTTTCACATACTGGACAGCCCCAGAGGGGGACCCATTGACGGATGTGGCCTCCACTGGTACAGAGAAAGGATTTGACACCCTGAGAGGGAGGTTTTTGTTTATAGCTATGGGAGAAATGGGGGTTGGGTGGGTCGCTCAGTAATAAAATATTGGGCTGGATCAAGCTCCTCCTCACAAAACCGTAGCCAGAGTTAACAAGATTTGGCATAGCCAATAGCTCTCGCCTTTGGGACCTTATAAGTGTTTAGCCATGCAACACTTGATGTTGTTGCACCAAGGATATTGTGCTGCATAACTAAATACTTATAAGGTCCCAAAAGCGAGACCTATTGGCTATGCCAATGCTTGTTGTGGTTGCAACCACCGTACCAGCCCTTATTTTAATAGTTTAAAAACTTAAGAAAAGTATTTCCAAAATATAGTTGGATTTGTCTTTATTCTCAGGAAATAAGTAAAAAAAATGCTTAATAAATTGTATAGATCTGCATTTTGTCTTGGGGAAGAAAAACGTTATAATATATATCATTTTTATGTCTAATAACTATACAATGGTAAATTTAGAAACCAGTGCAATGTCAAAAATCCACCCACATTCATGAAATGTTGCTGGGAGCACAGGTAATGCTGCACCTGGTTACCACTGAAGTTTCATTGAGATAGGTACCAATTTGGGTCAGTTAGTATCATTAGTAACCACCACTGACTCTCTGGAGGCATTAGTAAGCTACCTTAATAGAAACACTGGAGAGGACAGGCCTGCTGGCTCTGCAATTCTCCATGTGGAGCTTACCTGTGGAATGTTCATCTCCAACTCTTCCTGCCCCACTTGGGGCTTGTTCCATGTAAGGAAAAGATGGAAGGTTGCTCCAAGGTTACCTTCTGTTTTCTATCCCAAAATATCAGAGTAAGAATCTTGGAGGAAGGATTCTACTACTGAAATAAGTACTCCTGCTTCCTCAGATGTTTTCCTTGGGCTAGTAACATTGAGCTTTCTTTTAGTAGAGGCCCTTAAAGGTGGACTCCAGCAAGGTGATACGTCTGTGCTTGGCGACCCTTGCATATCCATTTGACAATAGTATCACTATTGGGTCAGAAACACTTTACAATAGCAACTGTGATGACACATAGATCGAAAAAACGGGAAAGTTATGATAATTTGGATGAAATGAGTCATAACTCAACAGTAACACATTAACTAAACAGCTTTGTATTACAAAAATAATTCTTTGCAACAAAGTAAACTTATTTTCAGTGTAGTAGGATTTTCCACCATACCCGTGGCTGTTGTAGTGTTTGGGTTCCCACTCACTGTTGCCACCAACAGATACACGTGGATCCACTCCTTCTCCATGTGTCCACAGCACAATGATTCTTTGATGGTTAGGAAATGTTACACTCATAAATGTGGATTAAATAAGCGACAGAGAAGATGACTGATGGATTCTAATGTTCTAATGTGAAAATGGGCCTACTTCTATATATTTGGAAAGTTCTAAAAAACAGAGTGGGGCAGAATGGAGCACACCCAGGATTGTGTCGATAAACAACTCGGCAAAACTTTCTTTTAGCAGATGAATTTGCATAAAACGTTTTGTGGGAAAACTATTGAACAAAAGCATTTCTGTTGGAAAATTATCCAACCGCAACTTTTTTCACTGGAAACCTGACCTCATAAGTGCAGTAAACATCCCTTACACCCTCATGCAGAGAAAAGTGAAGTTCTCTGATGGAATGGTAGGGGGTAAGTTATCGGGGGACGAGTGGGTCTTTGTGCAAGATGTGATTCACCTCCACAAGCCCTAAGTTGCCCATTTTACATCGGAGAGCGAAAGTCACTCATCAGTGAGGAGATGCAGTGCAGTTGCGCCCTCCATCATATCCATAAGCCACAACCAAAACGCTTGTGAAGCTGAATGGTCTCTCTAAAACTATAGGGGCTTGGTCTCTATAGATTTTTAGGGTAGGAGAAATGTGCCTACATTTAGAGGATTTGAATAAACTTATGACAGCCGTGGCTTGTTGTGTTAATTTCAAAGAGCTGTCGTCCACCTGGCAAGACCAAGACAAATCTTTGGATAATGTTAAACCCATGTAATTGAACTCATTTACCCTATCCAATGGGTTTCCCTCTAACATGATGGAACCCTCTATAGGACCTATGTGGGCTGATGGCCATGAATTTAGTTTTTGGGTGATTGATCACCAACTCACGATCATTACAGAAATACAGGAATCTACCAAGATTAGTTGGCCTGCCGGTGTCTTAGATATAAGTAAAGTATCATCTGGAAACAATAACAAGGGTATCTTACTTCCAGTCAGCCTAGGAGAGTCGTTTTCACCGTTTTCAAGGTGGGCGACCACATAGTTTAGGTATAAAGAAAAGAATGCATCCCTCGCGGACACCTTTATGAACATCAACCTTCTCAGTAAGTTTACCCCCAGTGGACTTGGGCCTACGTATCCTGATGAAGTAGAATAGGTATATCCATCAAATCTAACGGGATCTTATTGTTCTTCAATGTCTCCCATAGTTTAGAATGGGGGACTAGGTCGAACGTGGATTTGAGGTCCACAAACACTAGGTACAAGTGGGACTTTTCAAGTAGAACAGTTTTCCAGTAGATGGTAATAAACTTGAAAATCTGGTCCACTGTGCTAACCTGGCTTCTGAAGCCCGCTTGGAGATGCGACAAAGCACTGTGTTCCTCTATCCAGTGGTCGAGATGATACAATATCTGTCTGCAAAAGATCATTTTGGTCTTGTCAATTAGACTAATAGGTCTAAAATTAAGGGGGGAATCCCTTGAGCCCTTTTTGTGCCCATTGAAGAGTCTCAGCTGCTTTCCAACCAGGGGGGGTGGCCATCCCTTTTACAATTAAGTTGCTTCGCGTGCTCATATAGGCAGCCCAGTTGTTTGGCTCAGAAAGATAAAGATCATCAGGAACTTCAGCAGCTTTACCTGCAGCCACAGCCTTTATGGCCCTCAAGGTATCTTTAAATTCAATAATTAGATCACGTTGGCGTGTCTGGTCTATAGTTTTTGATATATTTGTTACAAGACAAACCCTAACATCCGGGGTGTCTAGCTGGCTAGTTGTATAAAGGTCTGAGAAATGCTTGTGCCACCCATCAGGATGAATATTATCAGCTAGGCGTTCAGTGGCACTATGCCCCTTATTGGCTACAAGCTGCCAAAACGTTCTAGTATTTTTTCGGGTTGCGGCCTCATATATGTCATCCCAATCCTTAATATCCCAATCTTGCTGGGCCTTAAACTGAGCCACTCTATACAATTTCCTACACGCTCTAATGCCGTCCACCTTGCCACCCAATTAGGCCTGCCTCAGATTGGATTTTGCCGTACTACAGTCCTTATTAAACCATGTTTGATAATGTTTGATTTTCCTGTGTCTATTAGTGGTCTGCTGAGTAAAGCACGTCAGAGCGCTATCCAAGGCCCTATTCATTTTAGCTATTAAAACGGCAACAATGGGCCATTTCACTCTACACCCATTATTAGAAGGGATTAAATCTACTATACTTGAAAAGGAACTGCTTAAAACATGCCTAGATATATTATTCAATGTGCATTGCAGGGCATTATGATTGCTATCTACCCTAGTAATGACTTTCATGTCTATACCAAAGCTCCAGAGCGGAAGAGCAATCAGTACATAGTCAATCCACCTAATGTTACCTAGACGATTAAACGTGTGAAGGGCAGGGGCAGCTCCTCCACTAGGGCAAGGAGCGTCGCCCACTGCTTTCTCGCAGTGCGAGAGCAGAAACATAAAATAGTAATAACTTCCCGTTATTACCATTTTATGTTTAGTTGCGGGCGCCGCTCTGCAAGCAGGGGAGGAGTGGTGTGCCGACTCCTGAGGGCGCAATGACTGTTTGGTCGGCCCTCTGGGGACGCCCAAACCAGTCATGCAGCCTGCATGGAGAACAAGGCCTTCCCGTAAGCCCCTGGCTGGACGGTGTCCCCACCAATCACAACGCTGCCATTGCAGCGTTGTTATTGGCTTTGGGGAGGGGTGGGAGGCTCCCTGCTTCCTGTTCCTGCCGGAGGCAGGAGAGCAGAAGAAGAGGCCGAGAAGATGCGGACCCGGCCGGTGGAAAGGTACATTTTTTTTATTATTTATTATTAAATTAAAACTCCCCCCTCCCCGCATCCCTCACCCACGAGCCATGCCGGCCGCGACTGGTGAAGGGCAGTGGAAACAGAGGGGGTGTGCCCATTACAGGCCCTCAGCCCCAGTGTTAGTGTGTCAATAGCTGGAGCGCTGCATCTGTCCAGCGCTTTAATGGGGGGGAAGTTAATGACACCCCAGGCCTCATCTTCAAGGATGTTATTAGTGTCATTGTCAAACGATTCGAATGTTGTATTGAAATCACCAGCACTAATTAAATTATCCTCGGTGTCAAATCCTCTCCTGTGAATGGCCATATATTGGATAGTCAGTGTTGCTTCAACCCCTTAGTTCTTGGTTATATATATAGTATCCAATATTTGCATTGTAAAAGGGTGGGGGAGATTTTATTTTCTAGGGCAATTTTAATCTTGTCTACTCTTGATGGAGTCCAAACAGGGTGACAGAGATACTGCATTACAAATGTCTCCCTCCTCTGTCTGCTTCCACAGCTACATCGGTAACCGGGAGACTTCGAACATGGCCCTCATTGTGGTGGACATGGTGTCAGGGTTTATTCCTGTGAAGAGCTCTGTGCGAGAGGTGAGATGGGGCAATTATGGCACACGGTGAAAGGTGGTGGTGGGATGTTGTTCCATCCGGAGCCTGGCTTGTAAATTTACTATTTCCTCTAGATTTCCTTTCCTGATTGGAGCACATTTCTGACTGTCACAGCATTCACAAAAATACCCAGGAGTAATCCTGAAAATATGGCAGTGGTAGATTTCCTGGAGTACTCCAAGGAGCAGAAAGTAATCATGCAGGCTTTACACCTAGTGGAAAATTATGATATTGAAATGTGCATGGTCACATTTGTCACATTTTATTCTGTAGGTTTTCGCTTATTTTTATCCTGTGGACACATCTCTAACTCTACACACCATGAAATATGAGAGATTTCTCTTCCTTTCCAACCTGTTCCTTGCAAGGCCACCCCACATATAATGCCCACTGACCTTAACACATGAATGCAACATGTTTTGCCATAATGGTGGATATTCCAGAAAGACGAACTTTACTTGGCCAACCATTACAATACATCCCAAAATCATGCACTTAAAAGTCTTGCAGATTGCCCGGGGAGAGGGGGAGATAGAGTTTGACAGGAGTATTCCTAAATGTAACAGTTTCCATTAAAATTCATTAATGCAAAAACACTGGACATTTGCACCAGTTGGGCACTCCAATTTGATGTTCAGTCCATCCTGATTTATTTGGTGCAAACGTGGTCAGTGTTTTTCTGAAAACATTAAAAAATATTTGGCACCGCAAAAAATTCAGTCTCAGGCTAGAATCTGATTGACGTTTAAGGCCCTTCCTTTAGTCAGCGCTGGTTTGTTAATGTATTCCTCAAAAGTATACCCGCTGGATATCTGTGCTCTTGGATGGTAATATCTATAAATGTTCCCTCTTCTCTACCTATTTCCATCACAAGTGGAATTAGAAATGGCTGCCCCTCTTCCACATGCTTTCTATATGGAACCTTTCATCTTTTCGCTTCTTCAAGCACCAGCAGTGGTATCTGCTGAGGGCAGAAGCTAAAGGGATGACATTTGTTAATGATATTTTAGTCTAGATCCAACTGCATTCTTACCGTTCACTGAGACTCTTGCCTACCAATGTGAGATTAGATCCCGCTACGGGGTAAAAGGGATCTATTTTCAAGCCACTTGCGCCGCCAGTGCGTCACTATTTGTGACGCACCGGCGGTGCATTTTGCTGCCCCATATTTACAAGGACAGGTAAAGACACCCTGCTTGGTTTATCCTGTCCTTGTAAATAGCATAGCATGGGTGTTGCTGGGGGTGTTCCCACGCAACACCCATGGAACCTGACACATTTCTAGATTTACGAGAAATCGTAAACCTGGAAATGCGTCAGAATGCTACGCCTCCCCAGGGGAGGCGTGGGAGGCGCAACAAGGAGAAATGTATTAATTTCTCCTTGTTCTTTTTTCCTCTTTCTATGTGTTGCGTTCTGCAGCACACATAGAACAAGGACATCAATTCATGATTATTTATGTGCAGGTAGGTGTTCTTCCTGCCCATAAAAAAGAATTTAAAAAAATTACGTTTTACAAGTGCTATGTGTGCTAATGCAGCACACATAGAAGTTGAAAAACGCTATTTCAGATTGTTTATGTGCAGAAGGGTCACCTTCCTGCACAGAAACAATCATCCCCGTGACGCAGGCATTCTTGCACCATGGTGCAAGGGTGCCTGCATCGGCAGCGTGGCGCAGCCAAAGGGCTTGCGGTGACGCGCTGCGGCACTTTCTTGAAAATGAGGCCCAAAGTGAGAAAACTCAAGCTACGATGGTTGCTGAATCTAGATTCCCAGATCTGATTATCTTGGATATCGTGAGTTCCTCTCACCAATGATTATCCTAGAATATTTCCTAAAAATTCTGATAACTATAGTCATATCTTGAAGTTATTGGAGAATTTACCCCTGTATCACGATTATTCAAATTTGGCCGCTGTACGTGGCTTGAGCCAAAACAATATTTAATGCATGATGCCACATTAGTTACTGACACAGGAAAAGATAGGTATGGTTACGTTTGCGTTGAAAGCAAAAGAGAGGGGAGAGTCTCAGATTGATATAAGATGCATCTAGTCAGTGACAGAAGATGGTGTATTAAGTGAGTTGTGGGGACTGGCTGGTCAGATATACAAGGTGAGACAGGATGGAATAGAGAAAGATGACAGCAAGACACAGAGAGAGAAAGTAACAGGGGCGAGAGAGTGACAAGTAGCATAGCCACAAAAGGAGACGGATGCATGGGAGTATTGAGTGTGACAGAGCAGCAGCACCCTGGAGTAGGGACGTGCATATAAACAGGTGGTCAGGTGGGTGAAAAAGCTGCATAGTAATAGGAGGGGCTCAAGGACCCTGGGATGCACACACTCAACTGTGCTTTTTTGCTCACAGCTAAAGGACAAGAAAGATGTTAAGAAAGTGGAAATCACGCCAGATCAAGTCACCATCTACCTGGATCAGGTGAGAGCTGCACTTTTCTTCCGTTTATTATATTCAGTTGGACATTGAGGGCCTGATTTACAAAGGTAAAGTTTGACTTTTGGTCTACGTTTAGACCAAAAGTCTACCTTTACTACTTTTCGGTATTCACAAAGGTAAGTTGTGAGTAGTAGTAGTAATATATTCGATCATATTATGATCATTCACATAAAAGGCAAAACAGCTCAGATTAGTATCTTGACGTCCGCACTCGGGACGGAATCTCCGCACCCAAGGTAGAGATCTGCCAGAGTGA